>QKMX01101167.1:0-10590 GCA_003401595.1 Venustaconcha ellipsiformis | reverse complement strand
TGATCCGTAACGGAGAGCGCTTTAGAACACTCGGCCACTCAGTGCCCCGATCAGGATTAGATATACTGCCGATTAGCTATAAAGTTATTTTGGTTGATGATTGACAAAAACATATCATAATAAAATTCTAAAAAGTTTAGATTTTACATAAAAATTCGGTATTTTTTCCATTTTGTCGATTTTTAAATTAGTTTTTCAGTCGAATTTTGAATTTTTGGGGGACAAAAATCCAACAAAGTTCTTCATTCGATCAATTAGAAAAAAATATAAAATGGTTGGTCAAATCGTTAAAAATCATTAAAATATCGGCAAAAATATCATAAAAAAAACCCAAAAGTTGAGAGAAAAAAAATCAACAAAATTTCTGTTTTTCCGTTGACTTTCTTAGTTTCACTAATTGCTCAATTAAAGAACTTGCTTGAGTTTTTTTCCCTAAAAGAATCGAAAATTTTACCGAAAATAATGTTTTGACCAAAAAGCTACAAAACTCGGCGAAAAACAAAGATTTTCTCTGAAAAATCTAAAACTTCAGACTTTTATTAATAAAATTATTTTTGTTTACACCGCCATTCGAATAATCTTCTCCAAAACTCTTTGCTGTAATCGTTGTGCAATTTATAACCATCGCGTATACGGCGGAGATCAACAATATATCTTTCCAGTACATCTTCTGATAACAACGGAATTATTTCGTTGACGACTTTGGCATTGGTACGCCTTATAAATTTTATTGTTTTATTTGGCGGTGGTATGTAATATCCACTTGAAAGTGGTTAGTTGTAAAAATAATTCATTAAAATTTTAATTACTTATTTTATAAGAATATAAAATTAAAAATGAAATGTGCATGTAACTGTGATACGGATCTTTGCATTGAGCAAGATAAAATTGCTATTCACTGCCCCAGATGCGAAAAAAAGAAATTATTGGAATGGGATTGATATACTCAAATTAATCGTTAAATTACCAAAACCACCTGGAGGTTTGACATTGCCAGGACACAGGTAAACTGGTCCATATAATCCGCTTGATCATCAACTTAACGAAAACGATAATCCACTGCCTGGACAAGAGCCGTATAATCAAGTTGATGCAATAGTAATGCGGCATGATATATGTTATCATGACATTGAACTTCCAGGTAACACTAGAACAAAAAACGGACTGTGATAAAGCAATCTTAAACAAATTACATGATATGAAACCGACTGGGCTATGAGAGCGAATTGATAGAAAATTGGTGGAGGGATTAATCGGAACAAAATAAAGGTTAGGTATCTGTAGCCCCGTTCGGAGAGATGCTAGCAACAGAATTAGATAGACCTAAATATGAAAAGGTCGTCGCAGATGCCTTTGATGATATCTTGGCGATAGATCATGTGGATTTGTTAAATCTTTTTCACTTTAATGACAATATAAACTATTTGTTTAACGTAATTGATGTTTTAGCAAATACGCTTTTAGTGTACCCGTCTCAGATAAAACTGTAGCGTCTATAACCGACGCGTTAGAACAAATTATCATGGACATAGAAAGAAAGCCAAATAAAATTTGGACTCATCATGGTGCAGAGTTTTGTAATAAATATGTTGAACAGTTTCTCGAGGAGGATAACACCATAAATATGTCAATGGAAACGAGGGAAAAGCGTTATCGTTGAAAGATTTATTCGTACACTAAACGAATAAATCCACAAATATTTGACAACGAAAAAGACCAACAGATACATCGACGATCTTCCACAAATTATATCCAACAAAAATACACAAAACACAAAGCCCTTTCGCTCGGCGAAAAGAAAATGTCACCAAAGGGCGCAATTAAACATTCGATTCTCGCAAACGAAAATATGTACAGGAGTCCTAAATTTAAGGTGGACATTCGAGTTCCAATTTGACTAACAAAAATATTTGTAAAAGGATTTACCCCAAACTGGACTGAAGAAGTATTCGTCGTTGACAAAGTACTATTAACAATTCCAGTAAAGGACTTGTTGAAAGATCTATCAGGAGAATCAGTAACTGGTAGCTTCTAAGAACAAGAGCTGCAGCGGAGAGATAAAGATGTATTTGTTATCGAGCGAGTTATCAAAACGCGAGATGATAAATGTTTTGTCAACTAGCGCGGTTATTGTGATAAATTTAATAGTTGTGTACTGTCTAGCAGGATTGTGAAATAATACTGTATAAATACCTTCTTATTTTTTTTTTTACGTATAACCGGCCTCCACAACGATATAATATATACCTTTCTTTCCTCGATAATTTCATTACCGGTTAAATATGAAATGATGACAACAATGCGTTTGTGAGATTTTAATGGACCTACGTAAATAACCACTTCTTATTAGTTTTTCCAGCGACGTCTTTTGTTTTTCGATTTTTAACAATGCATCTATCTGAAGCTTCGTAAAGATCAAAAGTCGGATGTGGTTGAAATTCGTCTTACAATGCCAACTTCTCGATATTATTGTCGTTGACTGAGCCATTGATGAGATAAACACGTTGTCCGCAAAACAAAGCATAAATAAAATCATTCCTAAACATTTATGTTCGTTCTGCAGCATCTCCTTTTACTCTTATACCAGCCGATGTTGGCATACCGAATGGTACTTAATATTTTACGTAAATCACAGATCCTAGCATATTTCCAGCATAATGATTATATTTTGTGTGAATGTAATAATATTCTTGCTCTTTTGCTGTCACCATCAATTTTGCCATTATTATAATAGTAAATGTATTTGTTTAATTGTACGTTTTTAAAAACGTGATTAAACATTTGTAAAATATAGTATAATAGTACGCTGAAGTTAAGGGATAATATTAAAAAAATATTTGATAAGACAACCAACAAAAATTTCTACCGCTTTTTATGGATTTGACAATATTTACAAATTTGACAAACATAACCTACGAGCAAATTTTACATCAACAAATTTATTTCATCTGCTAGAACCAACTGTAAAATGTGAACTTGATGCTCACAAAAGTGTGAAGTTGAATGAGCAATTTTCAGAAGGTGGCGTCCACGAGGAAATTGCTGATCCATTTATAACAGCTAAATCGAGGTGAGTTTTACCTGGAACAAATGTTTCTCTGCTCGACAATGAAATATATCAGGAAATAAACAAAAAGTGGAAGAATACACTGCATCAGGATCAGGCTGAAAATTTGAAATGATCTATGAAGTTTTATTTCACACGATGAAGTATAACGTACTTCGCGGTAGCTCTTTTATCGATCTTCGGCAAAACACAAAAAAGTTAAAACTGTGCATCAACGAAAAATAATTTATTAGAAATGTTTTCAATTGGATATTCTTTCAGCGTTGTGTGCAGCAGAAACAAATTATGATCGTGTTGACGAATATTTTAGTTACACATTAAGTTTGAAGTTAGTGACATCGATTTTCCAGTTGCTGTAAATCAAATACCAGAGTTCGAGTAACAAAATAATATTTTTTCACTTATTTGCTCTTGACGAAAATGAAAATGTTTATCAGATGTATATTTCAGCAACGGCATCACAATCAACAATAAATGTATTGTTTTATAAAACTCATAACGTTTGGATAAAAAATTTCAACGGCCTTGTTGAACGACAGTATAACAAGGATAAAAATAAGACATTTTTGTTAACGTTGTTTGCACGGTTGTTCTAACAAAGAAAATTTATAAAAGTATCTGCAATACTACGCTAATGTGCAAGGAATAACACAACCTGGTAAAAAATAGAAATTGTTACAATTTACAAATTACAGACACAAATTAAATATACTGTTTATTATTTACGCTGACTTCGAACGTTTACTTATGCCAGTACTTGGTGTATAAAATAATCCGAATAAATCAAGCACAAGAAAAACGTAAGAACATGTTCCTTTTGGTGTTGCTTATAAAGTTTATTGTTGCGTCGATCAGTTTGTCAAAGCCAATCAAATTATATCGTGGTAAAGATACAGCAGTTTGGCAGTTAAACAATTTGACAGAAGTTAATAATATTTTTCTATTTTATCCAAGAAAGGTTCACCTGGCAACATCACCGAAAAAGTTAACAGTTGAACAGAAAGTTGATTTTTAGAAACAAAATTTTGTCATATTTGTGAAAGTCGTTGTGCGAAGATCGTATAAAAGATTATTGTCATTTGACAAAAGAATATCGTGGAAAAGCACATGATGATTGCAATTTGAAATTTCATTCTCCGAATTTTATTCCTGTCATTTTGCATAATTTCCGTGGATACGACAGTCACATTATAGTAGACTTTTTTGGCAATCCTGAAATAAAAGCTCGTTTAAAACTTGATAATGTGATAAAGTGCATTCCAAATAGTTTTGAGAAGTATATGTCAGTTACTCTTGGTAAATTGCATTTGATCGACAGCTTACAATTTATGGTGTAGTCATTGGATGAACTGGTTCGAGGTTGTAATAATTTTGATAATCTGAATGATTGTTTCGGCGATAAAGCAGGATTGTTATGAAAAAAGGAGTTTTCACGTATGAGTACCTTGACAACTACGATAAGTTTAACGAAACGTTATTGCCAAGCAAAGATTAATTTTATTCATCATTAAAAAAGGAAAATATATCTGACGACCAGTATGAGTATGCGCAAGATATTTGGAATAAGTGCTATTGTAAAATGTTTGGTGATTACCATGATTTGTACTGAAAAACTAATGTATTATTGTTAACAGATGTTTTTGAAAGTTCCGTTGTGTCACTTATAACAACTACGATTGGTTCCGTTCTGGTATTGTTCTGCACCTAGTTTATCGTGAGATGCGTTGTTAAAATTTAGTGCGGTATTCGCGGTGGCATTAACTTCATTACAAACAAAAATAAGCTTTCGCCAACAACAAATATATGAGCGAGTATGACAAAAATCGTCCGTAAAAGTGTATTGATACAAATAATTTGTACAATGACGCAATGTCTGAGCCGATGCCATGTAGTGGGTTTCGTTTGATAAAACCAGAACAGCATTTACTAGATGACGTTAGTTATTTTGTTGAAGTTGAACGTGATTGTCCTGAATAGCTTCACGATTTACATAATGATTATTTGTTTTGTCTATGATTATCGATTATAACTTGTTATCACAGAAACAAGAAGCAATGACAACAAAAATTATATGGTAAACAAGTTAGTAACAGATTTACTTAACAAGCGAAATTACGTTTTGCACTATAAAAATCTGAAACAAACAGTTGATGCTGGTTTAATTTTAAGTAAAGTACATCGCGTATTAAAATTTAATCAGTGGTGTTGGGTGGCTGGTCATATTGAGTCCAACACGAAATGCAGAGGAGTTGCTAAAACGGATTTTTAAAAAATCTTCTTTAAGCTGACAAATAATTCAGTTTTTGGTAAAACGATGGAAAATATTTAAAAAGAGTAAATATCGATCTTGTTAATGATGTTGATCATCGAAACAAACTCGTATCAGACAATGATTTTGTTTGTATGAAAATGTTTAACGAAAAGCTTGTTGCAGTACAGGAAAACAAACTTGAAGTTAAACAAGCTGATTTACGTTGGTGCTGCCGTGCTTGATCTGTCAAAGTGGTTAATGTATGATTTTCATTACTGTTTTGTTGAAACACAGTGGTCGTTGAGTAAATTATTGTTTACTGACACCGACTCGCTCGTTTATGAGATTAACAATGCTGATGTTTACAAGAATATTTACGATAATAAATTTTTGTTTGATCTTTCGGATTATTATCGCGGTAGTGGATTTCACGATGACACAAATAAATGTTATTGAAAAAATGAAATAGGAGTTTATGTTTAACGTTATTAGAGAGTTTGTTGGATTACGTAGCAAAATGTATGCGGTATTGCTCGACAATAATAAAGTAACAGAAAAGGCAAAAGGAATACCCAGCAGTTATGTTAAAAATGTATGAGATTTTCCGATTTTAAATTTGTGTTAGACAGCTGTATAAATTTTGTTAGAGCAAAAGCGATCATCATAAACTTAAGACCAACGTCATTATAAAACGTGGGTTGAATAATTTTGATGGCAAGCAATATTGTAGTGACTGTATTAATGCGTTGGCGCTTGGACATTATTTAACGAAAAATATTTGTTGTAAAGATATATTTGATGTTATCTTCAACTCCAATAGTGTCGAGAACAACTAAGTACTTTAAATGAATTTTGTCTAAAAAAAACAATAATTCTTGAAAAAATTGTAAGAGGAAGCAGCAGTAATATTAAAAATTTGATGATTGATGGTCAATTCTAACAGCTAAAGTAAACGATGAAATTTCTGGAATTTCACAAACTAAAGCTTTCGCTTGTTAGATCTGATGATGGGAGTATTTCGATTATCTTGAACAACTGGGTGATGAGCTGATGTCAAGGTTTAGCAACTTCCACGATCCGATTAGTCAACAAAAATATACTAAAATTACTATTGATCTAGATAGGTCAAACGTTATGGCTGCTTGGGGAAAGTATCCTCTCAGCAAATCAGCAATGAAAGAATTATTCGAATGTCATCGTCTAGTAAGCGGAAAAATATTGTTTTGTCTTTACCATCATGATAATGAAATATTTTTGATATCCACCATTTTTGCGCTAACGGTAGGCGAAGAAGTTGTGTAAGTACTTGATTAATGCTATTTAACGTTACTTGACAAATAAAATTGTATCTAATGTTATAAAAAATTCTAACAATTGTAATAATCTGATAAAAAAAAATTATAATTATTGTATACCGACAGGATTCTGGATTAGTGACCACAACAAGTACGTTTTGTAGATTTTGCCATCGAATGAATTGTGAGACACTGATCTCAGTGGGTGACCAAAAATCGATATGGTACTGTTGGGAGGTTTTTTTTAGTCTAGAGCCGGAAACCTGGTCTTAGCCAACAACTACCATAACAATGTTCAATGGATATATAATACCAGGGGTGGCCCGTCCAGATAGGCGAGCTATGCGGTTGCCTAGGGCGCGAAGTTTTAAATGGGCCGCCAAATGTTGGAGAAATCATAAGGGGAAGAGGGCACCGACTGCATGGTTCGCCTAGGGCGCCAGTCGTTGAGAATTTTCCGATGGCAGATCTATGTCTACAGTGTTCACAGTAAGATACGAGTTGTGCACTGGTAAAAATGGTCATATTCCAGTATGTGATGTGTACCAAATGATTTAGATTTCAAAACGTGTCATAATTAGGTAGGCAGTTAAATTAGGCTATTCATTCCTAAGATAATGATCTGAATTTAATATAAGACATAATTGATCTCTTTCATAATTAGGTAGGCTGTTAAATTAAGCTATTCATTCCTAAGATAATGATCTGAATTTAATAGAAGACATAAATAATCTCTCAGTATACCGTCTAACGTCGCATATATGTTGAGTTCATTGGCCCTGATCTGCCGTCGCACAATGCCCCCGACAGATTGGGGTCTATTTCGATGTTCTGTGGAATATTAATAAATCTGCATAGACTCAGATCTCACGTGCATTTGGCGACGGCAGAATTGGATCTGTGCTGTTTGTAGTTTGACTTATAAGCTAGTACGTAAGGTTGTTAAAACAATGATAGTGTGAAACGTGACTGAATCAGAAGACTTAGCGGTCAAAATAGCGAACAATAAATCTACAACTAGCACGAAGAAAGAGACAATGACTTCATGTCAGATTATAATGATTTTGCTGTGTAATGGATCCATGTAAAACTTGTTTAAATCGCTATTCATTCTGATGGTTCTCTGGAAATCGTTGCAAATGTTATCGATCCATATGAAATATGGGACGAGATAACAGAAATAAAGTTTACCCGAAGGCGGTAATGTATGAGACCTGGATTGTCTAACCCCTTATAACGATTAGGGTGTCATATCTAGGCACGGGAATTTCGACCCGATACGGGATATGTTAAAGACCTGATTTTGATTTTTATCAGTTATGTAAAGGAATTTCGATATGTTTACTAAAACTTTGTACAAATTGTTTTTATCAATCAGTATAACCGGCTTCATAAAGACAATTTCATCTTATCTACGAAATTTCGAAGGAATTATATGCATAGGGTTTCCTTTCATGATCGACACTGTTTATGATATGAATTAAAATATAAAATTCTTCTATATTAGACATTTAACAAAATGTGATCGAATCGATTTCTTTTATAAACTTTAATTTCTTCCCAATCTAATAAATAATACACATGAGGATTTATCTATTCTAACCACGTGGTGAAAATGTATTTATTTCACACTTAAAAAGAATACCACCATCCCACATATTATACTAAAAATATATATCGAAGTTATTGTGTTGCTTAGCGTTTACTTTTCTTTCTTGAAAAGTAGCACAATTTTGTTGGTAAAGAAAACTGTGTACAAAACGTTCGATCGTTGAATATGACCAAACCTTAGTATAAAAAATTGCCTAGGAAACATTCCAACCAATTTAAGGGAAAAATACCTCGAAACTTGAGAAATGTCGCTGTTTTTAGACAGAATAAGAAAAATGATCTGAATGATAGAATTGGTCACTGCTTCCAGTGATGCAAATGATAGGTAAAGGTAGGATGTTAACAAAAAATGGGCAACAGGTACGATATGATAAAGACGATTTATGCTAATAAAACTAATTTTTTTCCACGGCATGACACTTGATTTATTTTTGGGTAGTGTGGTGTGTTTCTCGTTCTCTGCCAATACAACATTATTTTGACGTGTTTTTCTCCTTGAAGTTTTAGACAGTGGAGCTGCACAAAATACGTTGCACACTGTTCGGAAAACCCTTGACCAACTTGTGACGGGATCATTTCTGGTTTGTGGTAAATTATAAGGGTTATCATCATCGGAATGTTAGCAGCGGCACCCAAAATCATCACGATACACGTGTAGTAGTTTCGCATAAACAAAGAAGATGACCAAGAAAACAAATGACAGAGAAGCCACTCATACTCTTGACTCAGCGAGTAGGTGAATACAAAAATACTTTTAAAAATGCACAAAACAAATAGGGGCATCTTGATGTTGAAGATGAAGCATGTTTTTATCCTCTCTTTGAAGAGACAGACTTTACATAATTCTAGTTGTTCCAAATGACATGCCTTGCAGACATTGTCTCCCCCTAATATTAAATCCTAGCACTACAAGAGGCGAAAGAAAGAAAGCTCGTCTGCTGTGGAAACCAATGTGAAGGATTTCAGAAAACAATCCTATCTGTTGATTGGTAAAAAGCAAAAAGAATGGTCATAGTTGGGGATGATTTTGATCATTCAGTTGAAAATCCCTTATATGAAGATAGTGATCATTCTATTGTGGATATTGAACACGCAATCGATGATCCAGTAAATATTACCATCAATTTCGAATATGTCATACTAATTAGATATCTTTTTTCAAGAAGCTGTTGTCCATTACAATGAGCAGATTGAAATGACTTGGCAAGGGTGAAGCGCAGTACTAATGGGAAAGAAATAACTTTAGAATAAAAACAAAAACACTGTTAAGTAAAACCTGATTGCAAAACAGTTACAATTTCGATGCAAGCTAATATCAAATCACTGATAGCACTTAGTACTGTAGAAAGACAAACTAGAAAGAATATGTTTGTCATAATAATTTAGGAGAAATTGGGGAGCACATGGATATGTCCTGACATTATAAAACCTGATGCACGACTTAAATGACAACGAAAGCCTAGTGATGTCCTAAGGTAATTAACAAAAATATTTGTTGAAATAGAAATGATAACAATAAATAAAGATGACCCGTTGAACCAACAGATAAGAGAAGCTGAGACGTTTATAAATATTATTGAGGTTGTCAAATCGAAAATAGAATCGAAGAATGTGAGAATGAAATTTATGGGGAAAAAAACATTAAAAAGTTTAAGAAAACGAGACTTGAAAGGAAAAATAGCCAGACAAATAGCTTCATGACAAGAACAGTTGGAAAATATTGAAAACATATAATCACAGCAACCCGCACATTTAAAAGTTTGAGAGACTTTCTAGGCAAAATATTGAATGAAGAATGAAAAAAATTAAAGAAGAAACACAATTAAATGAACAGCTGCTGAAAGAAAAATGTTTTTGGAATAGTAGCTCCTGCAATAGATGTGACTATATTGAATGTATCTCCTGCAATAGGTATGATGACTATATTGACGGTAGCTCCTGCAATAGGTGTGACTATATCGACTGTAGTTCCTGCAATAGGTGTGACTATATCGACTATTGCTTCTGCAATAGGTGTGACTATATCGACTGTTGCTTCTGCAATATGTGTGACTATATTGACTATCTCCTGCAATTGGTGTGACTATATCGACTGTAGCTCCTGCAATAGGTGTGACTATATCGACTATTGCTTCTGCAATAGGTGTGACTATATCGACTGTTGCTTCTGCAATAGGTGTGACTACAATGACTGTATCTCCTGCAATAGGTGTGACTATATCGACTGTAGCTCCTGCAATAGGCGTGATTATATCGAATGTTGCTCCTGCAATAGGTGTGACTATATCGACTGTTGCTCCTGCAATAGGTGTGACTATATCGACTGTTACTTCATATATAGCTACTGTAACAGGAATATATATATA
>QKMX01101139.1:0-13274 GCA_003401595.1 Venustaconcha ellipsiformis | reverse complement strand
TAGCCTATCGTGTGCTGAAAAATGGCGTTAAGCCCAAAACTACAACAGCATTTTAAATGGGCTGTAATTAACGTGTCTTTAGTCCAAGGTAGGCCCATCATGATCATACCATTGGCCCATTTTTTCACTTAATGTGGGCTAGTTGGATTCATTTATCTTAAAACTTACTGAAACAAAACTTGCTGAAACCCTGATGCATTCATTCCTAATCAAATAAAATTGCATCTTTATGTCCTTAACCTTAAGTAGGAGTGAACCATTTTAATATATAATGTTGACATTTTGTCTGCTGGTCTTTTGCCATTTTCTTTTTTGCACAATGTCTGGAGCAGTCTACCATCTATAATTTATGACATTTATACATGGCAAGGAAAAATATCCCAAATTGTTGGGTCCGAAAATCCATGTCATTGTAACAGATGATTCTTTAGAATGACTTGAGTTCTCCACCATTTACATTTGGCAAAAAGGTGACAAAATTGCAATAACAGTGGATATCTATTAAAATGATGTATTTGACAATGCAAACATTCAGGGTTGGTGGTAGTTTGCCATTTTGACATGTAAAATGTTTGACAGCCGTTAGTGCCACTGATTTTAAAGTTTTAAATCTCCCCAGGATGAGGAAGACTCGAAATTATCACGTTTGAAATGATTACAAAGGACACAAAATTGATGCAAATACACAATTTGTCATTTAATTGATGATTTAAAGACAAATAATCCAGAAAACATTAGTATCTATTACAATAAATACTGGTAGATGAGTATAGACCATAGTTGAGAATAAATCTGGAATAGAAATTCCCTTGGTGCAGCTCATTGCAGGTTATTTTGGTTATTCAAACTGGTTAACTTTTCAGTAGTTTGTATGATCACATCATAACAATGTTATTGTAAGGATCCAATTGTGTAAGGAAAATACAGTGCAGACAGAGGTGGCAAAACACGAGATTCATTGTTTACTACAATGTTTATCTGTATAAATTGTGCCAACCTCCCTAATTTGGAAGGTTGGATAGGCAGTGTTCCCTGCCCTTCTGATAACGTATATCATTTGGAAAGAAACCTCAATGTTGTAGTCCATAGGTGAAGAGCAATAAAAGATGGTTTTTGCGTAAAGATTGTTTGGTTGTATTTTTACGGTGCACCAGTACAATGAGGTTATTTAGCGCCATACAAAAGGTTATATCTTTCATTATTTGCATAAAGTGCATCTTGGCAAAACTTTTGCAGAGAACTTGTACCCAAGAGGTGAAAGCTGTCTGAGGTTAGCGGTAAAGGTCATCACGGCTCAAAGAACCATTGGTTTTGTGGAATAATTTTGCTCAAGATCAAGTGTTTAAACTTTGTAGAGTGTTTGTATTTATGTATCGTGGGATCTTTAGCTCAGAATTATCATTAGTGGTTTCTGCATCCCTTCACCACACAAGGGCATCAATTGATCTAAATAAAGTGTCTACTATTCCCTACTAGTGTCATGTTTGCTAGTTAAGGCTCCAATATAATAACCCTATCTACACCTTTGCACATCGAGCAGATATTTGTTGCTTTGGGTCTGCCACCCCATCCAATCAGTTCAAATTTGACTACTGTTCCTACATGATCAAGACAAGGGGAGCACATAACTTGAATGGATTTCCATTGCTGGTCTGTGTTTATACAGAAACCTTTCACTCAAATGCACCTATAATGACTTCCTTCTGTTACATACTTTATATGTTAAGCTTACAAATTATCCTTTTTAAGTCTGTTGCTTCCAAGATATCCAACTGATGTACATTGTATCGCAGTTACACACTATGGTAAGTTGGCCCCACATATAAAGGGAGGCAACTCATGGAATACAATAGGTGTCGCTAGAACAAAGCACTAAAATGTGTTCGATCCTCCAAAATATGGTTATCATATGGGAAACTTGGCTAGGGAAGATGTACTAGTAACTATATTGAGGGCTACTAAACATTGAATGGACATGTAATGCACCATTAATGATACTGTAATTTAATGCCTTAATATCCTTAGCACAACTAACTAGTCGTACAGCTTATTTAAACATTTTATGAATTACTGGAAGTTTAGTACATATTATGGTGGTAGTCTGAACATATTGACAGTTCATAGTGCTCCATTAAGTTGTAGGACTCTTGCTCTTTTTGACTTGCAACTGGATGCATGGTAGGGTGGAATATTATCAATGCATATACGGTAACATCATGATTGTGGTAAACAACAAAATGCTAGTCACATGAACCAGATTGTGCAGTATCAAAGCAGATAGGTTAATTGAAGAAAACATTGCATGTGTATCCTTTTGGCCATCAAGTTTGGATCGCAAAACTAAAGGCTTTTGCATATTAAATCAAATACTTTATTCAGTCTTGACATATAATAAAGTATTGAATTTTGTGCAGAGAATTGATCATATGCAAATGCACGTGTATGTAAGCAATTTGACATCAGTGTAAATAGAGTACATGTACATCAAGTTCTTGAATTTTAACTGTAATAATAATTACATTAAGAAAATTGCACAAAGTATGATTTACAGAATTTTAATACTAATAAGGTTACCTGTTCCTGCAGTGCGGCTCATTGTTCTGGGATGGAATTTACCCTCTTCCAAAAAAACAATGAATAGTTTTATATATGACAAAGGTAATTGGATGGAAGTTTCTAGAAAGGTAAGAACTAAAATTAGCACAGACCCAGTCAGCTCCTACATCACAAGTCACATGCTCAATAGTCCTCTTAGTGCCATATTTTGAAATTGTTTTAAATTTAATGTCACAGAAATGTCCCCATTTGAACATTTCTTACTTTCATTATGGTGAAATACCCTGGAATGCATTGTATTAATGATTGTAGTTATAGGACATCTATGTTTGCAATTTACCAGTGAATTTAGCAGCCTTTCATTATTGGTGATTGGATTATCTTTCGTTGTACCTTGTATTCAGTTGCAGTTGTTTTTCTTGCACTGTTGATATGAATAGTCTCCCCATTTGTCTTGCATTTCTGACCCGTTTATTTTATTAGGTTTGAGATCATTGATTTGTTCGATATATTGATTTTAGACTTTATTTACTGGTTTACTGGTTTTGTATGAACGTGTTCAGTTTGTAGTGCATGATTGTTTAGTTACAAATGTTGCATACAAAACATTCTTTCCCATCAGTACACTGTCTAGTATTGTATGCATTTAACTGTTGACTGGAGATCGCACAATATTCATTATCATATAATAGCAAGTCTGAAGTGTACCCCTTTTTTTTTATTCTTTAGACTAATATTTTTGGGAAACAAGCCAGTATCATTGGTGTTGGTTAAGTACTGCTGATCTGGAGTTTTCCAACTGCAGATCATGCATCATCGGTATCATAAGGGTAGGTATAGAATTGTTGATATGTGATTGCATTTGACAGTTGTGTG
The DNA here is from genome assembly GCA_003401595.1 of Venustaconcha ellipsiformis. Taxonomy (NCBI): domain Eukaryota; kingdom Metazoa; phylum Mollusca; class Bivalvia; order Unionida; family Unionidae; genus Venustaconcha; species Venustaconcha ellipsiformis. The sequence goes on along the minus strand of QKMX01101139.1, from coordinate 9,842 downwards.
ATGTCACTATTAAAAGGGATGTTTTTTGGTTGTTGACGCACATGTAGCAACTCGTATTTAAGGAATGGAAGTAACCTCTGATCAGTTTATTAAAAATGGTAGATTTTGTGTTAGGAAGAAAGTTCACCTTGGAAAGCAATTTAAAACTGAAATATAAATTTTCAGAAAAATGCACCTTGGGGACTAAATACAATAATCATGGTTGAAGCTGAAGACTAAATATCGATCAACAAAAGACAACCTTTAGTAAATTTTTATCTTTTGCTGGGTTGTGCTAAAAAGTCCATTGGAATTTTGTTTCTGATGCACACCAACAATAAGGTACCCCCCCCCCCTTCCAAACTTGCAGACAGTCTTGTATTAAAATAGTTCAAATCTACGTTGTTTTTATAAAAGCATGCATATTATTCATTATTGAATGGCATTTCATATAAAAATGTTGTTTCTCTTGCATTTATTTAGATTTGTATGTATTGGTTTTGAATAAAAATAAAAATTAAAAATTACTTAACCCAATGTTTATTTTCCTGAACAACTTAGCACATAAATTGCCTTTATTCCTTCATTAATCTAAATACAAAGAACTTCCAGTTTTCTGGATGCAGACCATGAAATTTTCGGACTACAAAGGAATTTCAATTAGAAAGAAATTTTTTAGTTTTCTGAATGTAGTGACCAGACTATTATTAATTTTAATTCATAGTCGTTTCAGGCATCACTTGTTCAGGTGTTTAATATTTCTTCCAATAAAATTAGCACCTTACTACTAGACCTGCACTCTATAGCTAGATTCATTAATGGCTATCTCCAGGTAGTTTGCAATTGTGGTCAGTTTCAAGTTGCAATGCACACATTTTGTAAAGTAATAACATAATTTTGATACATGGATATTGTTGCTTTTATGCATGTGAAGAAAATGCCTGTCTACAAGATGTTCCATAGACATCAGATTCAGTGAGCAATGCAAAAGCTACGTGGCTGTACATGTGTGATCATCAAGATGGCACTCTATTACAGACAAAATTAGTCTTAATATACATAACACAATATTTGTGCACAGACTACTGACTATTCCCATAGATCATAATGTTGTTAACTGGCCGAATTTACACCTGTTGTGATGGACTGGCAAATAAAGACTTTGTAAAGAGCTTAATCTTTAAAAAAAAAATTTCAAAGCGTTTGATAAAATTGGTTAACTTGTTAGAAGATATATATTAAAAATGATGGCAAAAAGATGTAATAGTGAAATTATTTTTAAAAAAGCATGGTTGAAATATTTAAGGGTATGAGGATGTTCAGAAGTAGTGTAGTTTAAATTGGCAATTTTACAGCATCTTCATTTTATGAACAATACAAGAGGAAACTTGTAGAACGCGTTATATGATTTGCAACATGTCTTTTAAAAATTTATAGGTGCCTGCTCTCTGCATCCAGTCAAATGTTCTGTGATTGAAATTGGTCTGAGGTTCATGCCTAACATTACATACATTTCAACCATAATCGGCTTGAGACACAAAATTGTTTTCCAGTAATTGTTATTCAATCAAGAAACTTTTTAAACACTATATAGCATCTACAGGCTGATAATGTGGCTCAAAAAATGATTGATGGCCAATGATCACCTTAATCTGATATTTTAATTTAGTACAGAAAATGTGGATTATAGTATACAGGTAGAGTTGACTCTTTTCAGCTAGAGTAGAGTGATGTTGGCAGAAAGGGGTAGAAATTTGTGCAGAAATTTGAAAATTAAAAAAGAAATTAAATAGCCACTGTTACTGAAATGTGAAAAAGTTCAAATGACTTTCCAAAAAGTGTTGAACACACTTAGATGAATTTGGACAGAAAGCATAATTAAAGTCCTTTCAGGTTTTGAACTTCAATGATCCTATATCAGGAGAATGTATGTGATGGCCTGTTTATGCATTTGTCACGAAAAATTTGCTACAACCTCTCAACTACTTGGAGTCACACTCTTGAATGGAAAGTCCTGTCTACATAGGAATTTACAAAAGATATCTAGTCTTGTTTTCAGAGTGCTGTTGAAAGTAGACAAGGCACATCACAAAGATGTTGGCTGTACAATATGAACAGTCAAGAGAGAGGTTATAAGTCTTGATAACCAACTTGTATTGACATTTAGTTTCATTTTTTAGAAAAACTTGAGGCAGATGGCTAAGAAAATGAATTTGGAAATGTACTTGAATATGCCACCTTTGCCAGTCGTTGAAAAAAGGAAACTAGTTTTCACTGTCTTGCTATCTTCAAAGGTGAACTTGTGAAATTTTAAAATATAAATTTGATTGGCTACCTATAATACCTGTCTGGAGACCATGTTTTTAATCAGACTTATCTCCGAAAGGTTGAATCTAGGAGATCTGCACATGGCGATCTTGCAAGTTGTTGGCTTAACTAGTTACTTGTTGGCATGTCATATTACTGATTTGATTTTGATCGCTAATGTCTTAAGATGGGTTCAATAAAGCATGAGCGGTGCATAATAATGTAATCTTGCATATGATTTACCCTGCTACCAATCACTGGTTTAGAGTTGTGATGGGTACATCCACCATGGAAAACATTTGAGAGTTGCAGAAGATCTATAAATACAGGATACATGTATAAAAATGTGTAAATTAGTCATTTACACCTTGATGATTGAATTATCTATAATTTGAAGAAGAAAATAAATCTAAAATTTTTCTTTCTATAAAGTCCCCTGTAAACCATTATTTTATGTATAATGTTTGGAATGACTTCTTTTTTAAGCCAGCAAAGCTTGAAAGGAGCAATATTTTCATATAGTATGGCAAGTACATATGGATAATTTAAATCCAGCTTATAAAAATCATGTTGAGTAATACTGATAGTCTTTTCACTTTCGGTGATGGATAGGGGATAAACAAGTTTTTAAAAATCTGTTCTGACCAACCAATTCATATTTTTATTGTTGAAACGAGAAATGCTAAAATTTTGTTGCATTTAATAGAGAATGTGTCAATTGGGTATTCCTAACATTTTCATTTTATTACAGTTTCATTGCATGTAACCAATTTGCATTGCAAGCTTACTGTTTTGCCTATCACCATGTTGAGCAATATAAGGCCCACTTGGGCATCTTGTTTGCAATTTGCTTGGAAGTCCGGGAAGTGAAAATGGCCATGCAGTTTGCAAGCCTCTTAGAAGCACAATATAAGTAAGAGCTACGTGTGTACTTGAACACAAAATCATCGAGATGATGAAACAGTAAAGAAAAATTGTAGGTTCTTTAAACCTTATGATCTACACATTTATCTTGTTACAATAAAGAACACCAGTGGTAACAATTGGTTGGATCCTTGATTTTTGTAACCCTGCACAAAAATACAAAACTTCAACGCAAAACATGGATGAAAAAGGAACACATCTATTTGTGTTAATGTCTTTTAATGACATTATGAACGTAATTTTGTTTGTCATTAATGTTTTTTCTTTATAATTCGAACTTTTAAGTTTACTGCAGGTAGGAAATGGTGCTAACATTTTCTCTAGATTTATGAAGTTCTATAATGTTGAAGCATTTGAATAAAAGCAAATTCTCTTACAACTGTAGATCTATTTTCTGTTCCTTAAGTCTTGAGACAGCTGCTTGCTAAGTGATTTTAATTGTAGTAGTAAATAATTTGTCATAGTTTCTCAGAAACAGTTTTAATAGTTTTATGCCACCAGGGCCAAATCCTGCCGCAGCCTTTTTCTTTTCTTTTTTTTTATTTTGCTTTTGCAAATATTTTCTGGGACATTTATCTGAAATAACATCTACTCTGTCAGTTGAACTGTTAATGGCCCACTTGTGGCTTCTATTTTACATTGGTGTTTATTAATAAAGTAAAAAAAAAAAGTTTTGTCTGCCATCTTTTTTATCCAATGTTTCTCCTGGAAATTTTTGGTGCCAATGAAAAGTAACTGCTTTTTTAGAATTTCTAGAATATTAAGATCACTTTTGTACTGATGAGCCAGCTTACAAATAAGTTTGATCATTTTGTTTTATGGCTTAATAGAAATTTTAGAAGAGGTTTCAAGTTGGCTATAATCTGATTGATGTGTTATTAAATGTTTTGGTAGAGGAATCCCAATAATTTATGATCAAAATAATTTGTTGGAGGAGGGAACAACCAATTTGTACTTGTATTCAAGTTCTGTCATCTGTTGGGAGCAATAGATAGTGTTAGATGGTGTTCGGGGAAAAAAAGGTATTTAGAATGGGAACTGTTTTCAGTTGATGTAACTTGAGGATTGGCAAATTTTATATGCAATTCGTGAATGAGAGAGAGCATTATGTTGTGATGCCTTATCATCTTTAGCCAGTATAATTTCCACAAAATAAGTACCGTTATCTACAGTACCAAACTTGGTTGATGGCTTGCACTAGAAGTAAGAACTCCATTTCAGAATGAAAAGAAAAGAGGTCAAGGTTGATGACGAAAGAAAAATATACTTAAGTCGAAGTGTGAGAAGAAGTGTCTTTATGCTCTGTATTTCAATATCAGTCCTTGTCAACATGTTTTGAATGGTTTCTATTAAAACAAGGAAGAAGCAAATCCTTTTCCAGGTCTAAATAGTAAAGTTCTAGGTAGCACTGAAAGAAACAAAATCCTTCACAATTTTATTTCTTTTAATCTGTGTAGAGGATTGTTAAACATGGCAGGCATATATTGTGTGCTTTAAATATTTTTTATGAATTTGTTTTATGATAGAAATTTTTCTTCTTTTAACAAAGCCATTTTTATAGCATACTGTGGAAGAATATATTGCTTCAGTTTGAAAGGTCTGCAGTTGTTGGTATGTTTGCAAGCGAAGGACAGACTGATAAGCCAATATCATGAGCTTTTTAAATGGTAGCTGCAGTATTTATCAAGGTAAGATGTACTTTATATTACTTTGTTAGGAAAAGACGAAATGTGCAAAAGTTGTGAACAATTTACCATTTACTTGAATGATCTATGCAAGTGTGGGGCTAAATTTTAAGTTTTATTTTTCTGGCGGTTAGAGGTTCTGTTGGACACTAAAGGAAATTTGTAAATTAAATTTAAAATTCTGTATCATAAAATGCAAGTTTTTATTGGATATTTGAACTTGTACTTTGAATATTTTCAAGGAGCTGTTGTATGACAAATTTCCCCATCTGTGGACAAACCAGAGGAACTGCTTAAAATCCTTAATGTGATAATGATTGTCTGCAGCCAGCCTTGTCAGTTGGGATGATGCATTGTTCATTGTCATGGATTTTCTGACCACAACATTCTGGAAGGATATCTACAGGTAACTAAACAAAAATTTTTTAACACTGACGATATCAGGAAGGTAAAGAATCTACATGGAAGGCTAGGTTTGTATCTGACATGTATGGCTGACTGTAAGGTTGGAATTGAGACAATGTGCTATTTGATAAATTGGACATAAAAAGTAAACTAGTGAATTAATGTTGATGTGATGGATATAGTTGTTTGTCCAGATCATGCAATGTGTACTGAGAATAATTGAAATATGCAATTTTGGACATGGCTGTTTGAAGCTTGAAGGTCAGAGATATATTTAAAGATCATTGTTTTTGTCACTATTGTCTTGCTCCAGATTTCCATGCTGGAAACTGCCCTCGTCCACAGTATAGAAATTTCATCCTCCCACATCTTTGCTAGACCCTGCCAACATTTTATTGTCATGCTCGCTAATGCTTAGTGTTTTATGGGCTTTCATCAGAAAACCTTTACAGATGGCTGGGTGAAGATTCCATTGAGAATCTTGCCAATAAAACCATTTGTAGTGAGTTCCAAGCTAGGTACAAAAGGATTAATTATGGTTCCACAATAATTTTGAGTGTCTTTCTCTCCTTTGAGAACTGGATTTCTGTCAAAATCTGATTCTCCTCCATAGCTCCATTTCCTGTGCTGAAGATCAAGATGGACTTGCATGCCCAGTTTAGGCAGAAAGCAGTTTATTCATACCCATTATGGGCCTGGCTGATATTATAGCTACCATTTCCAGGTGGATTGGCCCCCCAAATACAAGAGAGCTTATCAGTACCTTGCTTAGAGGGAACTTTACATTTACGAGAATTCAAGCCTATGAAGTTAAGTCTGTTACTACTTAAAGGATGTTTTGAAGGCTGGTGCACACGGGAAACGCATATTTTCCTTTGGCGCCATATTAATTCACAAAAAAGGAACCCAATATGCCACCCACTTAAAGTAGTGAGCACTCTTAACATGAGAAAATGTATATCAAATGTTTATACCAGTCTTTTGTGGCCATCAGCCTCCAGCCAAATGGGTGAATTTAGCAAATTAATAATGACAGGTAATATATTACTTTTAATAAAATAGTGACATTATGGTCATCACAGCTGCCATCTTGAAAACTTCTCCACCTTTCCAGAATGGTTAGTCATGTCATCACTGTTTCCACTATTAGATGTGTGTTGTGTTGGTCCTAATTAAAAATTGTGCAAATCTGTTCTCAAATAAGGCCACCATACTATTCGCATTTACCATAAATATGCTCATTACTAAAACTGAAAAGAAACTTGAAAACTTGGAGAGAAAAAGGTTTATTAGAATTTGATTAAATTTGACCCAAGCACTGTGTGATGAAGGGTTTTAAATAGTGCATGAATTTTGCCAGTGTTCCATTAAACTGATGCAGAAGATGGAAAAACATTTAAACAACTTTATGAAGAAAAAAAAAAAAGATGGAAACTATCAATAGCTCAAAGGTTCTTTTGTATTGGACAGACATACCAATATGCCAGCAAATATTGATACAGGTACAGAAATAATGATGCCCTTGAACATTTATGTACATAACATGCACTCAACTGTTACTTATTGCATGACCAGCTACTGTTATCGCATTTCACTCTTAGTTGAATGTTGGACAGGAAAAGAGATTTTAATTCATTTCGGGCTGTTATTACTTTCTCCTTTATAATATCCACTGTCTAACTTAATTCCCTTGGTTAGAAAGATGAAGCAATATAATGCCATATGCAGTTTTACAAGTTCCCATTTCACTTGAGTAAGACTGAAAGATTGCTTGAGGCACTTTGTTTTTTCAAATTGGCATTGACACAAATGTGACGTTTGATCGAGTAAAAAAAATTGCATTTGCTTTTAAATGATAAAATCATTTTTTATTATTTCATTTAAATTTCAGGTGTGCTGGCCATTATTCGAGATGCAACGGTGGGATTCAAAGCCACTTGACGGGGCTTAAATATATCAAATGTTCATGGGCAAGGATCAAAATGTTGAAAATTCTTTAACAATTATGTGGACATCATACCATCAGATTATCTAAATGACCAATGAAAAGGAGGAAAAATACCAAAAGACTTTGAATAATGGTATACTACAAAAAAATCGTGAGATAATTTCAAAGATGGAGATTTTCCAAGTCTGAAACATTTCATAAGTATGTATTCTTTGGCCTGTTATTGACTCGGAGGGGTGCATTTAGCAAGATTTTTCAGCATAACATGCATACATGAGAATGGAAGTGTGGGAATGTACTTACAGGAAGGAAGAAAACCCCCGATACCTTGTTCCTTTAGTTGAACAAGGGTAAAGATGTTAGATAAAGCTATTTCTTTGCAAAGCTTTTGAAATGACTTTTTAATATAAGATACTAAATTGTGTTTAAAAAAACGAACATCCAAGATGGCTATCACAGTGGCCATCTTAAAAATTTTCACTTTCTGAATGGTTATATTAGTGAGGTTTTTCTCTAAAGACTTGATAAAATTGGTTGCCATCGTTGAACAATTTTTTATGTTACTTTCTTGTAATGTCCATTTAGTCCTAAATAAAAATTGTGCAACTAGGACATCAACTGTGGCCACCATGACAGCCATTTTGAAATTCTTTTTATTAATAATCCTAAATGGAAATCGATATCTAAATGGAGGCTTCAAAAGAAGACTATCTGTGATGTCCAAAATAGCCTCAAATTCCTGTGAGCACTCAGTTCACTTGGATTAATTAGACAAACTGATGGGCAGAGACCATGCATGTAAATTGTCTCACTAGTGTGTCAAGTCCATCAGATTATGATACTTTAAAAGATGGATTCAGGAAAATGAATAATATCAGATAGATGTGCAAAGGCAAATCATAATATTGTGATGATGTCAAAGCCAATGGGCATATCTTGTGTGTCAAAAATATGAAACTTTGGCCAAGAGCCATCCAAAATCTAATAAAAATTTAAATTGGCAGACAAAAGGGTGTGTGGAAAAAAAAAATTTCTATCTTGGAGTGACAGTTCATTTTTGGAGAATTTTGCAGTGCCATGCTTTACACAAATTTAGTTAAGATTATACTTCAACACAAGAAAACTTTTTCTACTGAGCATGATTCATCTTTTACTTGTGAAATTGATAGATGAAACATTCAATACATGAATTATTTTTTTTGAAAGATGCAGAAATATAATAGCCACTGTCACGATTTAAAGTTGCATCTGTTAGGAAATACAGCTGGCACCCCCAACCCGAGTAAAACATAATGACTACTTATGACAGAAATAGCATTTTTCAGGAGCAAATACTGATTTGTAAAACTTTAATGCACATTTATATACATCCTCTACAAGCATCCATAAAGTAGGACAATAACTTATTTAATGTCAAAGATGCAGGAGCTGCTCTCCCTTGTACCTTCTGAGAAAGCCGTTAGACACTGGCTTTTTATATGAGCCTGTTAAGCAACTTGTTTTGTCCGTCATTATTTATTCCAGTGTACTATCTTTCATTGATGATCTGAATTTTATGAGATTTTTTTTTTATTTAAAATAATCCTCTAAAAAATAGGCTTAGAGTGTAGTAAAGAAAGGAGACCTGAGAAAAAAACCTTTGACAGTTGTAAAGGAAGTCTCCACATGACCTAGATAAATAAATCGCCAGCATCACTAACAACTGTACTAGGAAACTTCCCTTTTAAAGGAAATTCTGTATAATAAACTCACAATTTGCAAAACACATTGTTTTCTCCTTTACTAGATGGTTTCACAAATGAGAACATATTTGTCCTTCCGGTTGTTTTTTTTTTTTTCTTTGCCTCAGAAAACTGAATCTTGTGCTTTTCTTTTTGACATGACTTTAAGTGGAATATTATGAAGATGAGATACAGTAATGGTGTCAAATTCTTTGTGCATTCCAATATGGTGGTTAAAGACTGGCATGGTAGTCTCAATTTCAAATGAACCAATCATATTTTAGAATTATTTATCACTATATACATGCAATACATTTATTCTAAGAATGTCCATTCAAAACAGAAAATTGAAAGGAAATTTTAAGTCAGTTTTTTATATCTAAAAAACTGATTTTTAACAAAATATTCACTAGTATTTCATTCTAAAATGGGGGGGGGGACAGGACACTTGGCAGTTCTGGGATAAACATTACAGACATGAGCTGTCAGGAAAATCTGCCAATAGAGCTTTCAGACAGCAACTGATGACTTTGTAAATGACTTGATCTTTCAAATTAGTGAATGAAGCTCTTTGGAAAACATGAAATATTTAAAAAAAAAATTAAAAAACATGCTGTGACAAAAAAAAGTATTTTAAACTTTTGCTGGGATAATTATAATAACATTAGTTCAGACATGTCTACTCCAAAAAAACTTTTTTGAGGGGTGCCACCACCACAAATGAGGGACAGAGCATGAAAATTCGGAACATAAGAAAACACCATTAAATAATAGTGATGCATGTTTGTAATAAATACTTCTGTATAAAACCCAGTACCCACCTATTTATAATGTATACAAATATATAAAATTCAAGTCCAGGAAAGATCTTGA
>QKMX01101106.1:0-10116 GCA_003401595.1 Venustaconcha ellipsiformis | reverse complement strand
TTTGAGGTATCAACAGATACAATTTAAACAAAAGTTTAAAGGCATATAATGGCCTTTTCTCATATTATAGATTCTATCATATTGAGCTACACCTTGCTATACGCAAGTTATTTTGGGGATTCAACCAGAAAATCAGTAGAGTAGAAAGATTGAAAGTTTTAAATATATATAAGTTTTACTTTACAGTTGGGGAGAATCAGTTGTTCTAACAAATTGATAAGACCATTTATGAACGTGAAGGTTCAAGGTCGACAAAAAAGCAAAAATTCGATTTTGTGTTTGTCAAGATCTTAAGCTTGATGCATAATGGCGGAGCTATTGCGTCAGATCGAAAATCGTATAAGATAGTTATGCAAGCCAGTAATGTGTAAATCGATTTACTAAAATACGAAGAAATTTACAAAAACATTATTTCTGAATACTGCTAGTCGGTACCCATCCATTAAATTTATCGTTATAACCGCGCCACTTGACAATGCGTTTCTTGCCATGATTTTTTTGTTATTATTCGTTCGATAACGAATACGTCCTGATCTGTTTCTATAGTTCTTGTTCGTTTAAAGTACCAGTCACAGGTTCAACCTGACCAATCTTTTAGCGCATACGTAACAGAAATTGTCATTAAAATTTTACCGACAAATACTTCTTCGTTCCAGTTTGGAGTATATCCTTTTTCAAACACTTTTTGTCAGAGGAATTCTAACTTTGTCTCCGACATTAAATGTATGCCTCCGGTACATATTTTTGTTTAGCAATATCGTATTTTTATTTGCGTCATTTAGTGAAATTTGATAGATATATGTTTTGTTGTAATCAGATACTATCTTTTGCAAATCATCAATATATCTGTTTGTGTATTTTGTTGTCAGATGTTTATGGATTCTTTGTTTAGTGCACTATCAAATTGTTCAACAAAAACGCTCTTTCCATCATTTCCCTTAAAATACTTTTGATATTGTTTTGCGCTAGAAACTGTTCAAATTTTTATTGATAAACTCTGCCCTGTGGTCAAATCATATTTTATTTGGACTCCCTTTCGAGCTATCGATAATTTGTTTAAACACATCAGTTATCATTTTTCTTATTTTATCAGCAACAGGTATTATGAACGCGTATTTTGCTAACACCATCAATAACATTAACCATGTATTTCATAGTATCATTAAACTGAGCAAGATTTGACATATCTACTAGATCTATTTCTCATATATCGTCAGCAGCATTCTCAACAATCTTACGTCGTTGAAATTATGTTAGGTCTGTGTAATTCAATTGCAAGATCGTGCATCGGAGGGTCATCATATTTGAGCGGCGATGTGCCAAGTGGGTCTCTACATTGTACTTTGCTCCAAGTAATCCTTGCACTAATTTTCGGTCAATACATTCTCATCGATTTACTCTTTTCTTATCATTCAATTAATTTAGTATAATTTTCTCACAGTCAGATTTTAAGTTCTCTACACTAACCTTTTTAGGACGCTCTTGATTGCGATAACAAATGCTGTGGCGCATTGTTGTCGCATCAACTTGATTGTAAGGCTCTTTTCCGGGAAGTGCATTGTCGTTTTCGTCAAGTTTTTTTTATCTTGCGGATTGTACGGCTCGTTATATTCGTGGAAAGTAAAAATCCAACCGCCATTTACTTTTTGTGATTTATCAATAAGTTTGTGTGGCAATAAGTAACAATTTTATCTTATTCGGGAACTAGGTCTCGATCACATTAACAATTACATGTAACACTTTTCATTTTTATTTGTTTGCAGTTTTTAATCATTAACCAGAATAACTTTATGGCCTGATTATGTCATGAGGGGAATTATATTTACTCCTGATCCCAACGACGGTGTCGCCTCTACTGTGTCGCGACGATTACATGGTTAGCATTTATTTTCGTCAAATTTTGTTTCGGGGAAAATTTGTTTGAGGAACTTAATTTTCTTTTAATCGCACATAACACAGATACTTTTAACATCATTTCATTAGGTATCCTGTATTTTCTGTCTTTTGTGTCTGTCTTGGACGTTTTCGTTTTGCACTTGAGACAATGTGTTGTAATTTATAAACTCGATTGTCACACAAAATTAATTGCGAACGATTTTTATCGTCAGGGCGTTATTGTCTGTACTTGGATATTTTTCAAACTTTTGAATGAATTTGAAAAATCAGAATCCAATCTAGAAAATTGGGACATCTGCCATACAACATAATACAAAAATATCCACAAGCAGGCGTTCCAACTGGCTGTATTTGGTTGGAAAAATAATTTTTTTTATATATTTTTCTAATATATTTCTTCACAGCGACACGTGGCAGAAGCCCAAATAAATCTAAGTTATGGTCTATGTTAACTGCTAAACAATGAGTTCTGATCCATTTGTATATTTACTACACACGATCTGCCTGTTGGTGCTGTATCAAGTTTGTCTTTGGAATATCCCTTATGATATCCTTTCATCGATTATAGTTTATCGAGTATATAACAAGTGAACAAGTGCTTAACGATAACTTTTCGCAGGCGTAGGCATTGGTTCCCGCGCACGCATGGACAACGAAGTTGTCTGTGTTAACGTCTCGTGCCCTGAAGAAAACGTCCAAGACCGATCCCATACAGATTTGGAAGGAGACTTCCGACTACTCCTGTTAGAAGTGAAGATATAGGAAGAAATCCTCCTGGTATTATTTTTCGTGTTGTTGACCACGTTTACGTTTAATTTTTGTGGTTGTCATTTTTAGTCGACTTCTTTTGTGAGCGCTTTGTGCTTGTGGTGGCATTTTTATTTGACAATGCCACACAAAAAATTTTTGTGTTTATATTCGAAGGATTCAGACGATTTATTTGTACTGTCACCCGCTCTCTTTGATTTTAGCTGCTTCTTTTATTGCTCCTGATGCTGCTGATAGTCATAGAGTACCAAGTACCGGTAAAATCCTTGGTAACACCGTTTTGGCTATTGTAGCAAGTGAGGGTCCAAAGAAACCGCCGTGTTTCACCATAGCTGTTATTTGAACAATACACAAGTTAATAACAAACGGCTTGCCTCGAATGAGTTTATTAATTTGTTGTTTGATTAGTAATCGATTGATTGGATCCTGGTTGTTCCTGGAGATGTAATCGCCGACGGAGATATTTTTAAAGAAACAGCACTGCCTTTGGCAATATCTGTCTAAAGATTTTAATTTGACCAACATGTCAGGTAAATTTCTTGGTAATATATTTCATTGACCTGGACACCGTCGACGTTGTCATTTTTGTTTTAGTTTTATATTTTTTGTCATACAATATTGTTCTTAACTTTCAAGACTCCAACTTTGAGTTCTAGACAGTTCAAACTTACACCATCATTCTGCCTTTGGTTGTTTCTATTGTTAGAAATCTATCACTGACAAATAGCGCATAATCCAAACGTGTTGCTGCTGGAGCCGAACCAAGCGTCCAAATAACTTCAATATCTGCAGTTGATCTGACAGCTTGCTCATAATGCTTCGATACGTCAAGGTAAAAGATATAGATAATGTTCTAAGCTCCTAGGTAGAAATGTGTGATCCGCTGTCAGTATATTGGTACTTTTCTGTTAGCGATATCAGAAACGTTGCATTCGACTGCTCGTTCTGGATATTGTTTTGAGTTTATTTTGACAAATATTTATACATCAGCATTATCAAATACTACTGCGTTGTACCTGTTGCTGAAGCACAATAAACAAATGTCTTGGTAATTGTTCGCTAGGCGCAGTTGTTATTCGCCATGTGCTCTCAGATGCTGCTGAAACTGGATGTTGGTATACTTTGTTTTGCTGATAATATATCTTTTTATGAATGAGGTAAGCGTTGATTCAAGTCCTATTGATTTACTTATCAAAGGAACAATTCGAGGCATCCACAAAGCCAATCTAGAAATCACAAATTGTGTGTCAGCTCCACCAACTCAAATCATATAATTGTTCTGATCTGCTCGATGAAGAATAAGTGTCTATTTTAGTCCAGGAAAAACTTTATTGTAATCACGACAAAATTCAAATATTGTGCTTAAGGCAACATCGTCGTTATTTGACGAGATTCTGCGACAAGCGCTTTTCTCTTAGTGAATCGTTCGTTATATTGTTGTTGTCGTATATTTGTAACGGCTAATCTTATTGAATACCCTACTGCGGTTGCATTATTATTGGCTAGATCGACGATGAGATTATTGTAATCCACTCTCGCAGCACCATTGACATTATGAATCTCACTAATCCGGTTCCAGTATCTTTGTACCACATGATATTTGTGGCAGTAGATCCCTAATAATCTTCGCTGAATGAGACTATATTTAAAATCGTGCGCGTTCCAGGCAAGTGCTATGAGATATCTCCCAAAATCTGATTGGCAAGTTGGTATTGTGTCCTTTTAAACAAAGACCAGTCGTTATTTACAAGTACAATTTCTGTATCAACTGCGATATTACCACCATCTGCGGTTAATATTTGTCCGCGCACTTCTAACATCGATTAATGTGGCAAAAGAAGTACATCTTCATCTCGTTTATTAAAAGTTCTGACAACGGATCTATTTCTATTGTTTGAGTTTTTGTCGAGATATTCCACGTAATCAAATTCTGTTTCGAATTCATCTGTATCAAATTCTTCTGAAAGATCAAGATCAGTTTTAATGGATATTTTTATTTGTAATCGCCGCATAAAAATTCGATTTGCTTAGAGATTTTTCAAACTCCAAAGTTGATTACCAAAAAGTGTCTATCTTGCTTTTCTTATAAGTTATTGCATTACATCTTCAATTCGTGGTGATAATTACTTTGTTGTGACTATCATTGCTTGATTCGTGTCTTTTGTTGGTGCAATTTCTGAAATTACTTATATCTCCTGCGCCTTTAATTTTATCTGTTATCTTTTGTAGTACGGTTGCAAGAGCTTTTGATGCGTCAATTTCAATAAGTGATACTTTATCTGCTATTCCTGGTATATTTCCATAATATCAGTTAACAAAGTTAGTTTGATAATAGTTTGCGATAAACTTTGTATGAATTCTCACACTACTCAACGCAGTGTTAATTGAACATTGAGTCCTACGCAGCGCGTAGGTGTAAGAAATATGTTACAATTTCTTTGTTAAGATCCAGTTGTCGTCCAGATTGATCTGTTAGTTGCATTGTAATGCTTGCTATTTGATTTTCAAGGTTTATGGTATAATATATTATCTGACCAGGTTTAACTTGCATTAGCGACCCTGGTTGAATGTCCGGCGAAAACAATAAATCGTTTGTTCTTTGATACTTCTGGCCGAGTAAGATTTAGATGCAATTGAGCAATTTATCAAAATAGTTTTTATCTGTGTTATGTTAACAGGAACATTTCCATCGTATGTTTTTATCTTTTCTACAACACTTCCATATAGTTGATTTTTAAAGCCTAATAATGATGTAATACTCGCTGCTAGTGAAAAATCGATAAAAAGATTGTTTCTTTACGTAATTATAAGCACGTTATGTGTTATAGTTTGGCGTCAACTCAAATTGTCAACAAGGCCTCATTTTTTTATTAGTTCATTGATTGTCTTGATAAGGTCTGTTACGTTATACGCGTCTTGTGTTATTTTGAATGACGCCCAAGCACTAGGCTGAGAAGTCAAGTAGTCATTGATGTCTGTTTTACGTTGGCCATTGCATGCCATGTTGTAGCAGAAATTAATTCAATTTCGTATTGTCGATTACGATCAAGCTGTATTGGTGGATTATAATAGACAGAAAAGTTTGCGCTGTCATTTGTTGTTTGTGAAGAATCAAGTAATAAAGTTGCTGGTATCATCTTTAGTTTTGAATGCCGAATAAAACTTGTCCCGATGAGAAGCGTTGCGAATAAAATATATGCCAACAAAAATTGTCCGACGAATGTCATCCAATCAAGTCACTGTGTAAACTTTCGTGATCGGAAGATGTTAATAATCCTTTTGCGCGTAAATGATCAAGTTTATCAACTATTTCAATGTTGCCTTCAATGCTTAAGTTACAAGCTTCTTTCGATGATATCAGTAGCATTAGTCAGTCAACCAATTCCATGGTTAATGTAAAAACTCTAATCGCGGTTTTGCCGCCATTAACGGTATAGCTACGTCTTTCTTCTACTCGCTCCTTGTCAAGAATTTTTGCTAGCGTACTTAATTTATTTATGTGATTGGTAAAACATTATTCATTATCCAATATAATGCTAATAGCTTTAATATAATGCCCGGCAATAATAGCATGTCGATAACTATTATACAATAAGACAGTTTCATCAAGATTTTTTTTCTGTTGTAATTTTCTCGTCATTATCCTTATTGTCACTTCGCATATGTTTTCCAAACTGTTGATTAATTTCTTTGTTTTTTCATATGGATCATTTCCAATGTCATGAATCTTTTCTTTGATAGTATAGCTAGAGTATCAAACATTTAGTACTCTTGATCCGTAATTTTATTGTATAAACGTACAAGACAATCATTTATTATTTTTCTGCGCTTAAATTCTTTTCTCGTTCTGTTTGTTCCATTCTTTCCTCTTCGATTTTTTTAAGTAACTTTTTTATTGGTTCAGCTTGATCCACAACTTTTTAACAGCAGTTCTGTTCCTTCTTTCTGTTTTTCTCCAAGCAAATTTAACAAACTTTTCTCTTGTAATTTATTTAGTTCGTCGTCTGATAGCACTAATGTATGTAGCTGTTTGTCGACTACAGCCTCTGTTACTGGTTTAAAGAGTTTGACAGTTTCTTCTGCCGTAGCACGTTGTCCTTGATGTTCTTCTTGTACTTTATTCTTAAATGCAGCTCTTGTCAAGCAAAATAATTCTTCAGTAAATCAATTTTTGTTTGTCCATTGTTATTATACAAGGCCAGACAAATTTTGTAATTATATATACAACAACGAAGCATCTTTGCTGTATCTCGTGCAAGTTTATAGAAAAGTAAAAATTGTATTTTTTTTTGGATGCCTCATGATAAAGCTCACTAAACTTGTCTCATATCAACACACTGCTCGTTTGCAATACGTCTTACATCAACATTGTCTAGTCCAGGAAATAGTAGAAAACAACCCGTATTTCGTCGTATAAATCTGTCAACGTTATAGAACTGTGCAAGATAAACTGCATTACACTTCTTGTTACTTGGCAAGGACAAATAAGATTGTATTTTGTTTATCTCAGTTATTTAGCGGAATATCGTTAAATACAATTATTTTATGTTCTGTCGAATCAAGTTTACCAGAATCAGATCTTCCGGTTGTCTTATAAAAATATATCCTCACCTACACCAAGCTCATCGCTGAATATGGGGATTACCAAAATAACGTCAATTTATATTCCGGTAATCCAGCTGATTTAACCAACAAAGCTTACATTGGCTCTGTTTCAGATGGTGGCGTAAAACGAATTAATACCAATGTAGGATTTTTTTCCAACTCTTATCGACTCGACAAACAACAGACTTGGATTTGTGGTAACTGAATTAATACAATACCCTGGAAATTGTCCTCATCATGCTTACCTTTTTATATTTTGTTATTAGCGGCGGTCAAGAATGGACAACAAATGGTGAAACATCAAACGTTTTGATCAAAATAAAATGTCCGTATACTGTTGCCATCTGGCAGTTTCGACGTCGTGGTCGATTAAGCTCTGGTGTTGGTGGAATTTACAAGTGGATCTTGCAAGGATTAAACGATGATGTTAACTGTGCAATGTTGTATAATATAACAAACACGTATATTCAACAGCTCAATTCTTTCAAATTTCAAACCTAAACGTAGCTGTCAAATACTTGTATAATGGAATCTACGTCAACAACGCAGAAGGTCCGTTTCCTAGTCTGATCGCATTTCAAATTTATACACTCGATGAGCAGTATAATCTTAACGATTACATCGTCGTGATCAAATTTAATCAAATATTTTTTGACAAATCCAGCCGTTATGACTGTAGCAAAAGAGTTTTGTGATAATATTTTTAATCTCAAAAAGATGTTTCTGTCAAGGATTCTGCATCTGATGTTAGAACAAAGTTTAAAAACAGAATAAACGAGCTGAAAAAACAGGATTATGAAAGTATAAACAATCCAGATGTCAAACTCACAGTCAACGAAGATAATTTTATTCGTGTGCATAATATGCGTGTACCTCAGCTAAAAAATGCTATACAAGATTTTGATATCATAAGCAAATACTGTCATCCTCAAGATTGTTTAGAAGAAAATTGTTCTGGAATTATCAAGAGACAATACAGTTTGATTAATCAAATTTAAGAAAAGCACGAGCGCATGGTGGAAGAGGTTTATAACAGACATGAATTAAAATATTGCATAATTTTTTTGATAATTTGGCTAATTTGCAAAACAAAAGCTAAACAATAACAAAAAGCTAAACGATGATTTTCTCAAACGAAATTTTTTTTAAATTAGCTTGGTCTTGATTACAGCGATGAAAGCCTGCTGGAGGTAGTTAACTGATATGATGCAATTCTACTAAGATGATATATTAATGGAAATTTTTCTCTAATGATAAAAAAATGTTTGTGGTATTAAGCATGTTATTAAGTTGAATCTGATCATTATTAATAAACCACTCGCTGCAAACAAAAGCATAACCGATGATATTAAAGATAACAGCGTGGAAGAAAAAGATTATTTTATTCAAGATCTTATTAAAACGGATGTCAGAAGAAATTTTTACGAATATCAGGATATTAGTGACTTCGAAGATGTACCAATCCATTCATTAGATCGAGCAAGACAGTTATCGTTAAGAGACTATGATCTTTTAGATATTGGAAACATCATTTTCTCAAATTCCGACTTAATGAAAAACGTTACAAGTTATTTTGATATAAATGAAGTGGCTGGTCAGTTGACAAATCATTTTACAGCACACAGTTCTACAAAACCTATCAATTAGACGTTCTAGCATCAACTATGGGATTTATTGATAATTTTCATTTTGATAAAATTTCTTTTAAACTACATACTTATTGCTACATTGACGACATATTTATAATATTTTCCTGATTTAAAAAAATAACCTAATTAAAACCTTTAACAGATGAAAGATATATAGCTGTTTCATCAAACGTATAGGACAGTTAAAAATCTTTTCTTAATGATCCTAAAAATAAACAGTTTCATGACGTTCTTGATATAAAAAATTAATAACCAATACAAATTTTGTCATAACTGATTTTTAGAATGAAAAAGAGAAAAAAATGATCGATTTCCATCATGCTTCTGTGGAAATTACAAAATCGGATGTTGACACCCAAATGCGATATTGCAAGTTTTATCATAAAAAAAAACTTTGGTGTGTAAAACAGTGTTACAAAAATTATAGCAGAATTCTAGTATTAATTTCCTATTTGCCTTTGTTGATGACCGACTCTGGTTTAATATCAAGCGGAGCATCATTAAACCCGGTTTTGTTAATAATATCCGGTGTTGCTATTTCTACTTCAACAGCTTGTAAAAAAAAATTGAGCCTCGACTTGAAACAAAAACAAAACGTTTTAGAACCTTTGATTATGCTTGTTAAATGGTAGGAAGACTAAATCAGAAGATACTTAAGGCTCATTTGCAGCTTATTCCTACATGTGATGAACTATTTAGTAAAATAATAGTAGATTGTGTCGGTCCCTTACCTAAGGCAAAGTTAGGCAACCAATACTTGTTGACCATAATGTGTGAGTCCACAAACGTTTGAGACATTATTCCTTGGATGAATGCAAAAAACTGAAGAAAAAACAATGGTAAAAGCTTTGGTAAAGTTTTTCACGTTTGTGGCCATTCGTTTTTTTTTTTTGTCCAATATAGTCCAGGGTAAAATTTCGTGTCCACAATTTCCCAGCAAGTTGTGCATGAATCAAACATTTTAAATCTTCTGCCTATCGCTTTGAATGTCAAAGGGCTTTAGAAAGATTTCATCAAACTTGGAATAATATGATTAGGTCGCATTGCTTTGCTACAGGCAAATATTGAGACGAGGGTGCCCATTTGCTGTTGTATTGCCGTCAGGGAATTTGTTCAAGATCCTATTTAGGTTAGACCGCTGAAGATCGGGAAGGGTGAAGGTTCGAACCCCGGCCGAGTCATACCAAAGATTTAAAAA
>QKMX01101063.1:0-11125 GCA_003401595.1 Venustaconcha ellipsiformis | reverse complement strand
ATATATATATATATATTTAAATGATACTATAGTAACTAAAATATATAGGAAGATATCTTCTGAATGTCACAAGATATACTCTTAGAAAGGAAATATAAATTCTTTACACGTGAAAATGCATCTGCAATCAGATTACTTTATGGAACTTATGTACTTATGAAACATCGTACTACCCGAACAGTTTATGATTTTTGTTTTTCATTCTGTTAACGAAAGTAAGTCGGGTGTGATCACCGAATACAATTATCGGAGAATGAGCTGAACTAATATACACTTCAAGATATTGGAAAAGTAATATCAACGTTAAACATTTATTCTCAATTGGTGAATAATTTCTCTGGTGCTTATTTAATTTTGTGAAAAAGTAGCACATTTTATGACTCACATTATTTTTGTCTTCTTGAATCAATATCCCGCTAAACCCAACATCAGTAGCAATAAATGCCACTATATAAACAGTAATGCCACTAGGGGACAAGGGAAATTCAACACGGGAATGGTAATTAGGGACAAGGGATGTTTAAACACTAACCCTAGAATGGCACTTGAGATTCAAAAGTGTTTATGGTGAAAATGGTTACAGAATTACAAATAGCTGACATCAATTTGGGGTGAGCTAGTAACATTCTTTTGGGTTGACCTCAATAGGCATACGTATTGGAAATCCTATGTTAAATGAACCCATACGTTTAACATGGGAATGACACTTGGTGGACAATGGGAATTTAACATGGGAATGACATTTGCGGGACAGAAGAATTTATAGGGACAAAAGGGTTTACGGGAACAAACGAACAAAGACATTCATCAATAACACAGAGACAAAGCACACACATTTCTGGCAATAGTGAAAGAGTATATTTTCTAGGCATGTGAGTGGCAACCGAAAAGGACCGTTGTGGTTTGTTTACCAAATTGATTTAATATGCGTTACAGTTCGCCAATCTTCTTATCATTTTTAAACTTCTTCTCACAGCGGGACCATACAGGAAAAGTCTACTTAGGCAGCCTTGCCTCTACATATAACTCTTTCCAAATAGCCATCATGTTGTTGTTAACTAATGATGCTTTCATAAATAGCCGATTGAATAGCAACTCTGATATGAGTGTGGATACCATCATGCTTTCTAACAAAGTGTACGGCTTCGATTCTCCAAAGTTTAACCTTCTAGTATCTTGATCATGGTTAAGAACAGGTGAAAGTATGAGACGAGTCGTTGATATTTATTGTCGAAATTCAGATTGAAAAGATTCACCTTTTTACCAATCAAAAGTTGTGTTACAAAATTTAGGCACAGCGGATGAATGTTTCTTATAAAACCAGAAGAAAGTCAAGCGTGAAGTCGCATGCAGTAGAGAGCTGCACGATCGATCGCGGGTAGTGAATTGATGGGCCATAATTTGAGTATGGTTGAAACTACAAAGACGATGATTTGGGGTGCGCATGAGTTGTAAACGAGGAGTCATGGTTTGACGGCTATGAAAACTATGGCCATGCTTCCAGAAGAGGATCATTTTAATTTAGTGGATTTTCTTTCTTAGCAAGAAATTTTACCGGTAAAAAATCTTCAATCTCTTCTCCCTCATACTTTGAGCAGAGAATTTGAGACAGAGACAGAAGGTAGAAATGAAGAAAGTTTTACAACAATAAAAACAAGAAAATCGAGCCTTTTTGATTCAACAACAGCAAGTAGAGGAAAGAAGACGAAAATGATAAAGAGAAGAGAAAGTACACAGGTTCAGGACAGGACACGAAGGTGAAAACGTAACGTTATGTGTGCTATGATACATTTTGACAGAAATAAAATATCTAAGAAAAATGTATCAGACTTCTTTAACTCAATCCAAGAGAAATAAACCTTCATGGGCCAAGCACATCAACCAACCATGACTATATCTACGCTGACTACCCCTGAGATACCATCAGTAATACTGACCTATACCAAAGCATCCACAGTAGCAGAATCTGTAGACTTGGTCGTGGTAAGGGCTAAAAATAGTTAAAGCGCATCATAATACGGCCATTGGTGTTTCATAAGAACAACCACTCGACTGTCCTTTTTGATGCCACCCACCTCTCTACAAAAGAGATACTAAACAAAGAATTTCAAATGAATTAAAACCTTAAATCCAATTTCCCATAATGTTTGCAAGGTGTGCCTGTGCGAATTTGACCGCGTTTTATCCATAGTATAAACAATCAAAACAAAAAGGCATTTACATTTTGATTGGTTTATTCTTTTCTGAAATTACAATGAACATATATTTACACCACATCATAAAAAGTAAATTTCCACCTTCTGTTCACTTTCTGTCTCTCCTTGGATTTTATCACTCGCGTGGGTTCTTCGTTTGTTTATTGTCTTTCTTTAGGGCAATCTGAAGACCAAGGTAATTTTTCCTTGTTAATGATAACAAGATTCTTTACCTTTGTCTCTTTTTCTTCCTATCTTTAATTTTTTCTGACGATGTGGGCACACTGTCCATACTTCTGCAGATATTGCAAGTATCTTGACTTTTATCTCGAGATGAATAATCGGTCGTTTTCTCTGAAGTATGATTTCAAAAGACGGTCCTCGAAGTTCAGACCAAAAAAGTTCGCTCCTCCATCTTGACCGCTGAGAATTAAACAAATACTCTTAGAGTAGGACACGACATACCGTCTCACACACTGGAGGAAGTGTTGACTCATAGCCATACGAGCCATTTCGAAAACAACTTGAGTAAACCTGTATCAACGCCCTCAAAATCTGCCCCAGGACAAAAGATTCTTCCTTCAACGAAAGTCATTCAGTATCCCCCATAAAATTATTATCACATTCAAGAGACACCAAAAGCACCGCCAGAAAATTTAGAACAACGGCATACACCTACTTGGTGATATTTGAAGAATTCAAGTCTGAAGTACCACCCCAGAAAATGGAAGGTTTCATCAGCGACTTTTGGGGTTCCTTGTTAGCGACACCGAAACGACAATGCCAAGCATAACAGAAAATTGTTTGAGACTCTCCATTCAACACGACAGTTTGAAGTCACTTGTCTGGATGGAGTAAAGCACCACCATAAAAATTGACCCCTCTCTCTCTTTCTCTTAGATATTTTTATATTTTAATATGTGTCACTTTGTTTGAATAATTAATAAACGTGTCCTCAAAGTATAAAACATCTTCTGTTGTAGTGTGATTCTAATAAATGAGGCTACATCTACCTCTTTCTCCATTTCCTCTGCTCTGAAAGTCATTGACGAAAAGTTAGACCGTCTAAGGTGGGGAGCGGGGGCGCTATATTTTCCCCAGCACCTTAGCATGTTGATTACTGAACCAAATTGTTCAGATAAAACCGAATTTGTCAATCGCGTCATCGTATATAAACTCATTTGATCTATCGTCCACTCCAACGCATCGTGTGGTATTACAAAGAGTGGCACTCAGTTTACACAATACTTCAAGAAAGTCAAGGATAATCTATTGCCTTTGTGGTAGGTATTCCTCACAAAGTTAACTGGATCGTGTCTTACTTGAGTCAAACACACCTGGTCATATTTGATTACTTGTTAGAAGAAGACGATTAAGAAATTAAATTTGGCTTAAATGCAAAGGTAATACTCTTAATACCGATAACATTTACATTACGTGGTTTTGCTTATAGGTCCGAGGGATAAATCTCAAGTGTAAGTATTAGCCAAACCGTTATGAAATCCTTGGCTGACATACGTGTACGACGATGCCACTCAATTATATCACACTTATTTATTCGTCGATTTTAAACCAAACGTACTAGATTAGCTGCGATTTCCTACCCGTCTGTTTTATGACTGGTGCGAAGGCGGAGGGCCGGTTAATTACACGTTTTCATTATCATGAAAAAAACATCCTACATTTCTCTTCTTTCCCCACATTCGTCGACATGACTTCCGTTCAAATTCATCTTTCAGCCAAAATGATTTGGGCTCTGTGCGTGGTAGAGGTCAATCTCAAAAACGTTGTGCGACAGATTATGCTGACTGCACGATAATTACTTCAAGGCATCATTCATATCCTTATCACATCAAGCGCTTTTTGACAAAAATAGTGTGACCTAATCAGAAGTGGCAGATCTGAGATTCGATATTCACACCAAACAACAAATTCATTTTGAATCATAGAGACAGCTACAGTCAAGGCAGCGGCATTTGTTCTCTATTAAAATAGGATCACCAATGCCAAATCAACCTCCAAGAGATAAAAAAAACTTTCCCCAAAGATGTTGCAAGAAGAAGAGTTGGTAGTGCAAGGACCAGAAAACACCCCAAGAAAAAGGAAAGTCCCAAGAAATAGGAAAGTCCCAAGAAGAAGAACAGCTTCTTCCAGAAAGAGAGGCACTGTAGCTCGGACGCAAGCATACATCTCCAAGCCCATCATTGGATGATCTTGTCTCCAGCCTCTTCGACTTCATTTTTGTTCAGCGTGTCTTTCCATGTTGATGAAACATGGAAACCCGTTTAAAAATGAACTTCTCCTTTCGTCGACGACCTCTTCTTCTTTAGCGACATTGGCTGCTGCTAAAAATAAACGTGCCTTTCCCCAAGGCCAAAGTTCATAACAGAACAGGATTATTATAATGTTTACTGGATTTATTCATAGAAGAACTGTCACGATTTTGCCATAGGATCGAAAATTCGTAGCGACGAATTCCAGTATGAAACAGACGAATGCCAGGAGTTTATATTCGGTGCTCATTTATCCTGAAAGAAAATGACGTTACACTCACACCACCATTATCCTTCCAAGAAGTCCCAAGAAAGGAAAAAAAAAGAACTATATCCTCGTTTCGCCAAACATTAGGAAATATATTTTATACTGTCGAAATCTCATCCACTCATGCAAAAACAAAGGCTCGATGAAAAAGCATCAATACAGAGTGTGAATGTCGTTTGAATATCTTGAAGGAGAAAATAGTAATATTGTGAACAGTGTGCGACTCATTGAAGAGGGCCATAATGGAAAGTTGTTTAGTTAACATTTACTACAATCCTGCCTATCCTAAGGATTATAGAAGAGTTCAAAACTTGGATCTTTCTGCCAAAACCCAACTGAAAAGTGTACTTTTACTCCAGGTTCGACAATGCTTTCAAGAACATGCGACGTACACGTTACGCAAACACATACACAAACACATTCGACGAAAATTTTCTAGAAACCAACGTGGAGAGCATCGATCATCAATGGCAAGCCGATTTAGAGGTCTCAAATTTGACATTTGCAAATTATTTGTTCATAGATGTCTTTTCCAAATTCTCCTGGGTCATTTCTTTGACTTCCAAAGTGAGCCCCGAGTTAGAGCTAGTGTTACAGATTTTGTATCCAGCAGACGAGTGCTAGTAGCCTGCCCAGCAGCCAGCGCAACAGTCAGTTAAGAAAAATATAGACACCGCTTTTTCTCCGTTCACAACTTTGGCCCATTTATGCTGGGGATCAAATTCAATAAAAGAAAAGGAAGGAAAAGTCTTAGCAATAAACCTACAGGTTATAAGTGTTTGTGCCTTGATCACTCAATGCTATATCTGTCTTTCCAACTTAATTACATCTATCACTAACCGAGTATTTATAATATAGGTACAATGATTTTAGAATTTTAGTAGTATTATAAGATCAGTTTATTACAAAAACGTAATGATAATGAAATAGTAAATTACCTTAGTAAGGCATAACATTAATATTTTCTTCTTTTGCAAATAGTAGGGAAAATGAATGATGCTAACTGTTTTCGTTAGGTATACCCCAAGTCTACTTGAGCCCCGTATTGGATTTAGAAATTAACATCAGATTATCTTACACTAGAGAAGAATAGGATTTGGACCTTCGCAAACTGGAATACATTTCTTCCACACTCATAAACAAGTGCCGGGAGGAGAAATTATCGTTATGTTGGACAAAATCCCTGCATGTTTCCTGTGGTGGTTGTGACAGTATGTTCTGCCTAACTTAGTACTAGAGCCAGGGTAATACTGGTAAGTCAGGGTCACATTCCAACATCTACAATAACGTTCAAATTCTTAACCTTTTATAAGTCAATTAATAACAACAAAAGTTAAGGAAGGACAAATTAAGACAAAATTTGCTGAAATTCCCCTAAATTGTATTTTAGTCAATTAAGAACCACAACATTTACAAAGTCATTATCAATCAGCAGCAATAAAATAAAGATGATTCTGACTAGAAGAAGCAATAGGTGGTTCATTACTAACAGTAGGCGCACTACCCGCACTCTCAACCTGATAATGTAATGTAATGTACAACAGAAACTTTAAATTCAACAAAAATTTTTGATTCAAAGTCATTTCACACAATGAAATCAAACGATTCACAAAGACGACGACAAATTTCACACAAACAATAATAAATGAAATTCAATGAAATATGATATGCTTTACTCAAATAGTAAAATGTTCCGATTCATTCAAACAGTGACACTCTGATGTATATATGGAGATACAGCATATGGCTCCGTCACTCCTCCAGAGCAACACTTGGCTAACTTTCAATCATCCATCCATCAGTCAATCACTGGTCAGTGAAGTAATCATCAGTCAAGTCAATCAATGAGCTCTTCAGCTGGAGATCTCGAGTTGTTAAAGTAGACTGTTCGCTGACAAGACATTTTGCTCTTCAGTGAGGTTATCTATACACCGACTATGTAGTCCTACATCGTCTGTGCGCTTGGTGAATTTTAGTTTTCCCAAGGCAAGCATTTCGCTCGTGCAGCATAGTATAAACCGAACTCACTGTTTCGCAATAATATGCGATATACAAAAATCACCCACTGGTAACGTGCATTTAATACAACGATATATTAATACAATTCCTGGACAAAAATCTCGATGTTATCAACCCTAAAATTTCCTTGAGGGAAGAAACATCTACCTTAGCCCAAATCAACGGGATTGAAACCGTAGGACTGGGGTAATTGTGTACAACTCTATACGTTTACAAACACTTAATATCGTTAACAATTACCACAAAAATGAGGATTGACAAAACCCAGGACAGATAGTAGCGTATCGGGCAACTATCCACGACCAGTTTCGAGAAATCCAACATCAAGCAGCAACCAAAGACAATATATAAGGAAAGGAATCCAGCTTAGTCCAGCAATAAGAACTCATGCAAGAATCTATACACTGTAACACTAACAGATTCATCTAAAAAAACAAACTCAGAGGACCATTACTTTCCAATGTGATGATATTCACTAGGGACTTTCTCGACGGAATACTATAGAAGTATAATAACAACCATATTCATGCCAACGATATGCTCTCCCTAACATTTGATCAATACATACTTCAAATATAATAAATAACTTCACTTCACTCAGCCTACTACTCAAGAGTTTCAAGTCCACTACTAAGAAAACATAATGTATGATATAGTAAGATGGAAAGGAAAATTACATTAACTACTTTGCAGTAGAACCGCAATGGGCTAATTCAAAACTTCCGCGAATTGACAACGAAAATACATAAAATATCAATCAATCCTGGCATGGCGTGCATTCAGGAAATATTAATTCATTTCAGATCGAAATATTTATCGCGACTAGCAAGCTATTCAGAATGTTTTCACCAAAGACTACGTGAACAAAAGGAAGGAAGACTAGCAATCTTTTTATTGGATACCCTACACAGTATAATAGAAGGGAACAGAGACAACACGAAATCGGCAAACAACTACCTAATATAATACCAAACCTTGATTATAAGCACGGGCCACAATAATCTTACAACAGTAAATGCTTATCTCAAGGGTGGAAGCTCGGTATCTACAACAGAAATGCTTGTAATATAGTGGGAACATTTAGAAAATCATAATATAATATTCAAGGTTTTCAATCGAGACAATAACCTATGGTGAGTGGATATGGTAGAAACATCAGGAAAATACACCGATAAATGGATCGAACAAGACAGTCTCGTAATACTTAATTCTAGCGTTCAGAAAAGATTTAATCCAGCCAAACGCGCTTTATCTGCAATATATCTTGAGTTTGTTTGTAGCACCAGAATAGCAGGAATTACTGATGGGAAGTAGGCCAATGAAGTACGCTTGGAAGTTATCACTTCCCTATTTTCATATCCCTTACCTTAGAACCACAATTATATAGATTCGACTAAGCAGATTGGGACTTCCGCAACTCCAAGATGACAAAGTAAATATGTACAACCAATTATTGTCGATATCTTAAGCCTAGCGTCCGAACTATGTATTCCCAAATATCAATGCCCGCAAGCAGTTAAGGAAATGATGCAGGCCTTCAACAAATTTAAGCACTCAAAACAGCAACATGACTTGACTTCCAAAATTTTCAAAGAAAAATAAATAAATGCCAGAAAAATCATTCTTACCGCTAAGCAAGACAATAGGAAGGAATTCTGCTCATCTCGTAATTTTTAAAAACAATGCAAAACAGGTCCGTGCTAAAATTAGAGCTGTTAGAGAAAACTCCAAAACTACCACTCTCAAAATAACAAGTGCAAGAAACAATAAAGACAAAAAAATAAACTAGCAGAACACTTTGATAAAATGAACAGTAATTGTAACTACACTCATATATTCCAAGACCATCAAATAAAACTAGACTCAAAATACCCAATTCTGTTCACAGAGATGCCCACAAAATAATGCATTTAATGCAGATGTTACTATATCTTAATGTAAGAAGGCACTTTCTCGAAACTGGGAGAAATCCCATCCTTCAGGGAACTGGTTATATTAATTCTTATCCCGAAACCCGGACAAGACCAAGGTGATCTGAATTCCTACGGACCTATATCTGATACAATCGTGAACGGTATAAATCACTTTCAGGAAACGAGAGCGGCGTACGTAATTCGAGGTAAACAATTCATCAAATTGTTGGAGTAGAATCCAATATAAAACTGGCTTTCAATATAAAGAAGAAATGTGACTGTTATCTGAACGTGGTTTTCCTGGATTTGAAAAAAAAAGTTCCTACAATCTGATTTGGTTTAAAGGCCTTATTGCAAAGCTAAACCTAGTAAGGAATACCATTCCGTATTTAACAAATGATATACAATTTCCAAGCAGGGCGAAATATTAGAACAATATTAAAAGACGATTCAGATTCATTCCGAATATAAAATGACGTGTTGAGCCCTACACTGTTCATAATAATTATAAATGACCTATATTAATTGATCGACCAGCAAAATTTGACCTGTCCCAGTTTGCCGACGGCAGTAAAATCTATAAAGCGGGGAACGGTTCCAGCGAAACTGTGATAGGCAAGATGCAGGCAGACTGATTTGGCGATTGGGCGAATATTTGCGGTTTCAAAATTTCCCCTGGTGAAACAGTCGGTGGTATTTTTCCAGCCAAAACAAAACACTAAAAGCCAATATCCAATACTAACTGTAAATAATTATATTATAAAATTTGAAAAGCAACCAAACTATTGGGAATTTTATTTGCATGAACGCCTTACACGAAAGGAACATATAGCGGAACGAATTACAAGATGTGGTCGTGATCAAAATCTCTTTAGGTACCTGAAATAGACGGGTTGGGTACAGGATCAAGACACCCATATCACTTTATATGGAACTCTCGTTTGATCGACTAGACTATAGGTGTAATATATGCATTTTGGAAAACCCAAATTTACTTAAGAAATTGGATAGTATTCAATACTACGCACTAGCTCGATCATGTATGTTCTCTAATATCAACTAGGAACCTAGCATATCAATAATTATGGAACTTTGGCAATAATTCCTTAGAATTAAGCCTGGAGATCATAAAAATATAAGCCTGAATTTGAGATGGTGTTCCACTTTAAAGTCACTCGGAAACAGCCTTTCAAATGTAACTTTGTTTCTGATTGGTTGAAGAAATTCTTATGTTAAACCCATCTGCAAGATATGTATGATTTCAGGATTTGGTGCCTATGTTTGGCATGAGTCTATGTAGAGAAACGGTCACATTATTTCCGTCTTTGCATTATTCATTTTACCAGTGATTCAGTTCTTCCTTCAAATTATAAATAATTAGTCCCCTTTTTCAAATGCCTTAGCTCTTATGCCTGCATTTACAATACTTAATCCGCGATGTATTATAAATACACATCTCAAGAATTGATTAGAAGCTCAACATCTTTACAGTAACATTTACTGCGGTAAGCGGTAAAACTCTCAAATTCAATGGTCACAGCTGTTGCTGTGTCGACTAGCAGATAATTGATTATATCGAGTTCACCCTCTGAGTTAGATGGGTCGAATATTATGTCAACCATTCCAGATGCTACATACAGATTTAAAATATTTCAACATTATTTCAGTTGTTTTATACAGTCAATGCAAACCGAGCACTTAAGAAATTTTATTAGTGCTAAAGCAAACCGAGAAAGCAAGGAAGTTTTAAGTACAAGTCTGAATAATATCACCTGATACTATCAGCGGTCGAGATTTTACTGGAGAGAGTAAATTCCATTCTATAGGGCCAAAAGTACTGGACTAGCCTAAACATCTTTAAAGAGATCTCTTCATACTGTTACGTCGGACAAAACTTTTCTTAAACGACGAAATTTAATTGCATTATAGCAATGAAGACATCAGTGAAAACAATCGATACTCTAAGGTCTTAAATTAACAGAAAAGAGAGAAAACCAGCAAAGGCTTGTAAAAGTCAACAACTAATATATTTCCCTTGAATACAAAGAGAAATGTTAAATAACCTATATTATTGTGTATCAAATCCCAAATAATAATGAAAGGTCTATCACAAGTCTAAAAGTAGAGAGCATTCCAAACAAATTGCAGTACTATTCTGATTGAAGTAAAATCTTAGATGTGCTCTAAGTACCAATAAAATTGAATAGTGTTGATGTGCTAACAGTATTGATGTATCACAATGATATGATCCAGAATATAATTGATATTATTCACAATAATCCCAAAATGCTGACTTTGATTCGAAGTATTATTGAGTACTTTGTAATTCAAACAATAATATAAATGAATAAATTATCAGAAATATAATTATCCTAAGCTAAGGCTGATGTTTACGCTAGAAATCATTAAAGCAATTCTAAGGAACATACATACATACATACATACATACATACATAC
>QKMX01101033.1:233-15645 GCA_003401595.1 Venustaconcha ellipsiformis | reverse complement strand
CATTAGGCCATTACTGTATTACTGTAACTACTTCATTCAGGCATGAGTATTTATTTCCATTAGGCCATCATTCAGCATTTATCTCCATTAGGCCATGACCGGATTATTGTAACCACTTCATTCAGCATTTATTTTCATTAGGCCATTACTGTATTACTGTAACTACTTCATTCCGGCATCAGTATTTATCTCTGTTAGGCTATCACTGTATTACTGTAAACGCTTCATTCAGGCTGGGTATCAGTATTTATCTATTGTAGATCATAGCTGTATTCTATGATTCTCAGCTGCAGTATTCACTAAGAGACTAAAGGATACCTATAATTAACACCAGCACAATGGTGATGTACCCAGTCTGCCACATCCATACCACATCTATCATACTGGTGTATCTAATCGTGTACAAATTAATTCTCCCTTAAATACGATATAAGGCATGGGTAATAACACTACCCATCTGATTTGTTTTCTCAAGATAAGAAATCAGTAAAAGTCACAATATGAACCCAATTTGTAGATTTTACCAGGAAAGAATTTTTTTGCTTAGTTTAAAATTACTTCCAAGAGATGTATTAGACTGACTTAAGTAACTCCATAAAACTGACACATAATGCAGCAACATGCATTGGAACTAAGTTTTTGCTCTTAACATACAGAGGTGACCTCAGAATTGGTCAGTGTATGGGTAATATCCAAAACTGGATAGCAAATCACCACAGAGCAGAGTCACTTGTTGAGCAGCTTTGGCACAGAGTGTTACTCTAGAGTGATTGCCACTTGTGATAAAAGTAATTGAATTAGTGCAATTTTATCTACGTAAGTAAAGTTACTGTTCTGTTTGATTTATATTTTCTATACCCATTACACAACTGCACATCAGAATGCATGCACATATTCATTTATGAATTTTGTTCATTACATTGTATATCGGCACATAATGTAGTTCACAATTATGAACTCCAACTGGTGTATTAGAGTGATGGAGGGTTGAATATAATTTACAAATATACCTAATATATAGGAAGTCCATGGGAAAGAAAAATAACAGTTGATGATGGTATATGTGATGCCAGATCCAGCTGATGCTAAATAAGAATATCTGCTTTAAAATGTCAGTATCTTTAGACTATTTTCCATCAGTTTGTTGTAAGCATTAAACTTCAATGATTCAATTATCTCTTATGAATATGAAATTAATTTTAAAAAATGGGTACACAACCCTATTACAAATCGAGTTGACAAGACAAAACTCATACATGGCACATCCAGGTCTATCCAAAAATGTACACACCAATCTGCATCAGACTATGACAAATAGTTCCTGAGCTATGCTGGTTACATGGAGTTGCTGTATATTGATGTAACACTGATGGAAAAAGGGGAATAACTCCATCAAAATTGGACCTGAATCGATGAAACTTGAAAAGGCACATCAACACATAATCATCTGCATCCAATTATGTGTAAGGGTTTTACAGCTGATGTTAGAACAGATACACACAGGTTGGCAGATAGAAACGATGACTACTATGAGGCTTCTCCCTATCAATTCAGGGTCCTAAACAAGAATTCCGCATAATGCTAAGTCTCTTCTGCTCTGATATGGTATACTCCAAAATCCTTGAAAACTTGTTAGAACTAAACAATTAGTTTAGGTAATTCACTGCAACCTACTTCTGCACATGGTGAGTAGTATCCTCCAAATTAAATACAAACCATTGTCTTCCGTGACTATATATTCACAACAGTGTCAGGGAAACCAGGTTAATGTAAAAAAAAAAAAAAAGATCTACATCACTGTGACCTACTTTTGTCGAAGGTGAGTAACATCCAAGATGAATATAACCATTAAGTTTCAGGACTGCAAATACAACAGTGTCAGAGACACTTGACTAGATGTAAAAATTTTACTTTGAATTACAACAACCACCATGAAGACAACACCATCAGAAAAGTTATCCCTTTGTCATGCCAATGATTTTCATTTGTAAGAAAAAGAAGTATATTGTTAATATAAAATGTAATGCAACTTAAGATCAACAAATCTCTTACATCCTGTTCGTCTGAAAAATTTTCTTGATCTGTCTTGAACTTCTTTCGCCTTTCTTCTAATTTTCTTTCCTGAAACATAACATCTGATTGAAACATGTATCATCTAAAACATACATCATCTGTCTAAAACATAATCTGTCAGAAACTTATATCATCTGTCCAAAACATACATCTGACTGAAACATACATCATCTGTCTAAAACATACATCAGACTGAAACATCATCTGTCTAAAACACTTCTGACAGAAACATATATCATCTGTCTAAAACATACATTATCTGTCTAAAACATACATCATCAGACTGAAACATCATCTGACTAAGACATACATCAGCTAACTAACACATACATCTGACTGCAACATACATAAGCTGACTGAAACATAGATCAATTAACTTTTGCCAGGAAGAGGATGTTTCTGCTTTTAAGGATGCCAAATAATAATAAAGTTTCTTAAGGAAATATTTGATATTGGATAATAAACATATGCTGGTGTTAGTATGAACAAGTTCCATTAATTATACTAATTTATTTGCCCTTTTAACCCTTTACAATTTTTAGGGTGCTTGCAACAGATGTATTTTGAGTGGTTTCAAATCTGAAGTTGCCAACTTTCAGAGTGTACCTTTTCTGAGGACACTAAATTTAATATTTGACATGCAGGTGAAATATTCTAATTCTAATTTTCTTCTTCTACAGGAAACTGCAACTGGTCAGTTGGTAGAGAACTGGTTTCATAATCCTTGGGTCGCAGGTTCAATGCCCACCAATGCCAGTGGTCAGCTGCATGATGGCCAATTAGGAAAGGTACTTCACTCCCATTTTCTCAGCATGACACAACCAAATACCAAGTTAATTTTGAAAGCACCTATGTAGGATATGACTAAAATACATTCGATGTATAGGGTGATGACTTAGTATCAGTCCCTGAATTAGAAAGGTCAGAGAATGCATGTTTATTTGAAATAGCAGGTCTTAATGGTTTTGGAAAATGCTGAATTAGCACCTATATCCTATTTGCATCAAAGTATATAATTACTGAAAAATTTTACTTTAAATCAGAATTTAATACATCAATGGATACAAAGGATTATGTTGGACACCCAGGATTACAAATGATTACAAAATGCCAGACATAAAAGGTCAGCTAGTACAAGGGTCCAGTATATGAGAATAGACTCTGAACTGGTTATGTATTGCCGATATGACTTACTAGAGACTAATTTCAGCAAATACCTAAATATCTCAAATCAGGCTGGTCTCAAATACCTTCAAATCAGACACCACATCAAGATTTGTTTTCAAAATGAGCTGGCCTTGAAGTAAGGATGTCTGTTGTAATTCATGAGGGTTATTTTAGAGGTGAAGAAATTGTTCAGCAGTTTGGTAGCCATAGATTTATACTGAAAAATTAAATCCCATTAAAATTTAGTATCCATTGTAATAAATTTGGTCAAAATTTGTGTAATTTCATGAAGTTTTGAAATAATAATGCAGCAAAACAGTTTTCCATTTTGTTCATTGAAAATGATATGGGTTAGCTCTATTTTCAGTTTATACAGTACAATTTAGTAAATAACAGCAATAGATAGTAACAGCATCTAAACTATATGTTTCTCCTTTCTTGGTGCCATCCAATTTTGATACTCTTATATAACCTCAAAAACTGACAACATTTCACAGCCATTAAATGGAATTCACTAACTGCCATTGCAGCATAACTGCTACTATAATAATATTAAAGACTGTTCACGACATGTAACTCAACTGGCAATGTTGAACACACAATAGCTACTCAAGCTCACAATGGTCTGGGAATATTCTTGTTTGTAATCCCCAAACAGCACATTTGTTTTTAAACTGAAACCTGGCATGTCAGCTAAATGCCAAGATCCAATTTGATAATTTATTTCCCCGATTCCCTTTATTTACATGGTAAACAAGTCATTTGCCCTACCCTCAAATAAGTGCTTGTAGTCATAGCTAATTCAGCTAACAGGAAAATTTTACTATAAGTACAAAATATTGCTGACTGCCACAGATATATTAAAAACCTTATATTTCTTAGGAATGCTAAAATATAACTTGTCAATATTTAGAACCTCTTTTTTCAGTACAAAATACTTTAAGTTTACATCTGCAAAAAAAAGCTGTGATAGGGTATTTTTAATAAATGTATGTATACACACTTAATGAGATAATTATGTGTTCACAGATCAAACAAAAATGCAAAAGTCTAATATATAAACTTTAATCAATGGATGTAAAGTATAAGTATAAGTGCTGGACTGAAGGTTTTAATTTTGAAAATCTTTTCAAATTCTTCTCATATTTTCCTAAATAATATTGATTAAACCTGAATCCATCTAGTCCATCAAATATCCCCCAATATTTCTACTCAAATAATGAGGAGAAGCCAAACAGAAAACATTAATGTGTGATATGAGTTGGTGCTCATGTTTGAAATGTCTGGATAAAAATGCATCATCACTTGTCCTACTGACCTGCATTTCCAGACTTTTCATAGACTTGTCCAATTCATTCTTCTTTCTCTCATATTCTGCTCTCTTCTCTTGCACCTGCTCCTCCTGTAAGCAGATTGGTTCAATAAGAGCTTGGCAGAAGTTTTCAAATAAATTAAACTTTTTCTTTCTTAACATGGACACAATCAATCTATCATGAAGGTTTGAAAAGTAAATATGTAATTTCATCACATGAATCATCAATTTGTTTATATTTATTTTCTATTTGTATATTCATCAGTACCACTCAAATATAATTTGCACTGAAAGTTTTATAAAAACAATGCATTCATTCAGATTCAAACAAGGTGATTATTTGCAAACACGAATTCCCTTGTCAACTGAAGCTCATCTACAGCATCGTATGAGGACTGATGCAGAGGCAATGGGATATATGAACCTAACAAAGAGATATCCCGTGACATCCTTTCCAGGCTGTCCTAAGCTCAAATTAAAAACCCATTACCCACTGATGATCATTAGTAACTTCCCATGCTCAGAGCATAAATACCTTAAAATAGTTCAAAATTTTTGGCAATATCACACTGCCTACATCAGCAACTGATGTTGATCATGTGATTTATAATGGCCACAAGATCCAAGGAGACTGATGTTGATGGGTGGTAATTCAAGTCCCTCATCCTAGTTTAGTGTTGGCCTCCGCTGTTGTATTTCAGTCAAACATGAACACTATAGCAATATGGTACATTCCATCATCCCCAATCAAACTAAGGTGATCACATCAGAGGACAATATATAGAAAAAGGAAGGTGAAGGAGGCAATCAAAATATGACAGCAGAGACCAACACTAAACAGGGACAAGGGGCTTGAATTACCACCCATCTACACCAGTCTCCTCATATCACATGTCCATTATAAATCACATGATCAACGTTAGTAGTTGATGAAGACAGTGTGAAATTGCCAAAAAAATTTGAACACTTAAGATATGTATGCTATCTACATGGGAAATTACTAATGATCATTACCCACTGGTTGCAAGTCTAAGCTGCTAATGATTAAACCAACATGTGTAGGAAGGAAACAGTACTGCAATATACTGCTCATTAACATTCACCTACATACAAAGTTTCATCAGTTTATGGTTGAAACTAGCTTGGTCAGTCTTGATGTAATAGGGTTAAAGATAAAGAGGATGTGACATATAAATGGCTGAAAATACAACTTCAGTTAGGTGTGAATAGTATGTTACAGTGACTTAGAGTTTCTATAGATAAATTATTCTGCTTTAGATGTATCCACAAACCAATTTTAATCACAGCTGCTGAAATCAATTATAATATATAAAGAGTGCTATATAAAGGGTGTAACATGCTGATTTCAATAAGTGAAGGTGAAATAGGTTCCTAGATTTTAGGTAAAAGGAATCAAAAGATGATAATGTAAAAGTCACTCAAATGTGAAAGTAGGTCACACTGACCTCATTTTAATATAGCTGAAATACTCTTCCTGAGATGCATCCACATAATAAATTTCATGAGAGTATGTGAAATATGATCCAAGATACTGTGTGTGTGATCAACTTATCTGCTTAAAGTACAGTGTGACCCTGCTATAGCGTACACTGTTATAAAACAAATTGGATATAACATGGTCGTGGTGTGGCTCCAAAAATTTCACATGCATGTATTTTTCTCGCACACGAAAAATTTTTATTTTCTATACGTATGAAAATAACAAAAAACAATTATCATTTTAGGGAAGAGATTGTGTATGAATTTATGGTATCCAGATTTTAAAAATTTTAACCTGTTTGTTCATTGATGGTCAAGATTTGTGGAAATACATGGCCATGTCACAGAAATGCAATGGCACAGTACCTAATTTTCTCAGTTTGCTTGACAAGTGATGTAAGATTTTTGTAAAAAAAAAATGAAGAAAAAACCCCCCACAAGTTACAACTTTGCCACAAAATTTTTGAAACAGCTTTAAAAATATCATATAATTTCCAAACATTTCCACATCTGATACAATTATTTTGGGCTCTGTATTCACAAAACTAGTTGAGCTAAAATGAGACATCAAACAAGAATACTGATGAACTTGTGCTAGTGACCACCTTGTTTGGACAACACTTCTTTAAAGAGATCACAAAATCTGATGCTATGTTTCATACTTTGGATCTTCAATATTAAATGACAAAATGTCTTAAAAGATCACATTTAGGTTTCAGTATATCTCATTGTGAAGATTCTGATTACAACAAAATGCTGTGAACAGCACATTATATGCCAGATGTATGATGTTTAATAGCCCCTTTTTGTGAGCAAAATCATTTTACTACTTTCAGCCAGTGATCTTGACCTTTTGACCCCAAAATAGACTGGATTTTTTTCTTGCACCAGATGCATGCCATTCACCAAAGTTTGGTCCAATGTAATTGTGCAGAAACCATTTTACTTCTTTCAGTCAATGTGACCTGTGCCTTTGGACCCCAAAATCAGCAAGGTTCTTCCTTGCTCAAAGCACAAACCATCCTCAATGCTTGGTAACCATATATGATGAATAAATTCAGTTACTGTGTATGGACAATTTTTACCTGTTAGTCACAATGACCTTGAAATATGACCTTGTCTGAAATTGACAAGAGTTCTTCCGAAACCCAAGAAAAACTAACTGCAGATGCCAGAGAACTAGGGTTACTGTTACCATTTTTCTTCTTCCAGTCAGTGAGATTGACCTCTGTGATTTTGAGCTCGAAAATAATAAGGTTTTTACCCCCAACTGCAAGCCATCTACTGCAAAGTTTGGTAACTGTAGATAGTGGACAGCTTGAATTATTGTGCAGAAACCAACAGATGGACAGATGGATGAACATCATAACATAGTACACTCATGCCTTATGGCATTCATATAAAAAATGCTTTGTCTGAAAAAGATTTGATTCTAAACTGATTACAAGTAACATTGCTGAACACAGAAATTGACAGATTCATCCAAGTGCAAATTCTGTGCTCTGACAGTTTTGACACTATGGATCAAGGTCATGCACAGTGAAAGGACATCTGGTATCAATAAAATTACATCTTCATTCCCCATACAAAAGCAATATTGATTTAGAATTAATTATGTACCAAATACAGTGGAAACTGTTTATATTATGCTATGACTTAGCAAATTTTGATTATTCAAAATTAATACAAGTCTGTATAATTATGTACTCTATGTATTCCTTTTAGTTATATGTGCATCACAAAGGGCACAGCTTACTGCAATTTGATCAGCAGAACCATAAACGGAAGAACATCAAATGGAAAACCCAGCCTCCAGATGAGTAATCTGAGCCCATAAGTAGAAAATCCAACTCATTAATGTTTCATCAAATTAAAGTCAATGAAAAAAAATAATATTAGGATATTGACAATCAGGGGCCATAACTCTTGCAAATTATAATATGGAACACTTTAAATTAAATCCATTTAAGGTCTCTTCAAGAAGGAGCTGCATGCCATATTTGGTAAAAATCAAACAAAACTTTGTAAAGTTGTGCTGTGAAAACCAAAGTCAAGAGGACAAGCAATCAGAGCCTCAAACTTCTGTAACTGACATGATGGAATGATGGAAATCAAACTTACTCAAGTTCTGGGAAGGTTATTTTGCTAAAAGCAAAGTCAGGTAGATGAACAATTAGGGATGATAACTTTTCTATATGAGACAAAACAAATAAAGTATGTAAGTAACAATGATCATACCAAATTGCATTGAATACAATAAAAATCTTACGTGAACAAATGAAGTTAAATTCTATCCAAAATAATGTTGATGTGACAAACCCTAAAAAGGAAAATTTATCTATTTGAGAACATTTCTATCTTGAGATGATGTACATGTATATACCAAACTGAATCAAAATGATGATGAATGGGTCCTAAGTGGTGCTGGCATAATGATTCTCCTTTAACTGAAAATAAATACTAATGGGAAAAGGATAATAACTCAAAATGGGATCTGAATGGGCAAAACCTTTAAAAGGCACATCTAAATGTAATAGGCAATTCACCTACCAAATGGCAGAGCTGCACTGGTTATAATAGCATTCCATATGAAGATAAGAAGGAAACTATCAGGGGCTATCACTCTACCTAAAATGGGGTTAATGAGACAAAACCCATAATAGGCACATACAGGGCAATGAGACAATGTTCACACTCAACTGCATCAAAATATGTTCATCAGTTCCTAAGATATGCTGGTACTAAGATCTGCTCTAGTGAAGATGTAACAATGATGGAAAAATCATAAATAACTCCATCAAAACTGGAACTGAAATGATTCTGTGGAACATTTGATATCAAATGCACTTGAGATCTCATCAATCTCGAGCCACATGACAAATTTACTCAAAATCCAAAACATTTTTGTGAAGTTCTCTTGCAGAAACCAACTAAATGAGACTCAGTGCATACAAAGCCTGTGTAAGTCAATGAGACATTGATCATGACATATCTGCATCAGAATATGTTGAATGGTTCTTGTGTTCTGCCAGTTACAAGCAACATTTTATGTTAAGATACAAGGTTAATTATCAAGGGCCATAACTCTGTCCAAAATAGAGTTAAGATGATAAGACTCATAAAAGGCACATCTATAGATAGGAATACCAAATTGCAACAGAACATGTTCAATCATTCCTAAGCTATGCTGTCACAAAGATCTACTGTAGCAAATATTAATGGAAAAATGGTAATAAATGCATAAAAACTGGACCCAATAAGATGAAACTAGTAAATGGCACATTTATATTGTAATAGGCAATTCATTGATCAAAATACATCAAATTTTGTGCAAGGGTTGCTGACCTACTGCTGGTTACATGTAACATACCAAACAAAGACATAAAATTAACTGTCAAGGGCCATAACTCTATTTTTACAAAATACAGCTGAGTAGAAAAATGCATATGTAAGTCTGTAAAATAGTGCACACACTAAATTGCCTCAGAACATGATGAATGGTTTCTAAGCTATGCTGCTTACAAGGATTTACCTAAGAGGAGATGCAATATTGATGGAAAAGATGAAATAACACCACCAAAACTAGATCTGAGAGATACCAACTTTAAAATAGGCACATATAACTATAATATGTAATTAACATACCAAATTGGCATGGAATTAATTGTAAGGACTGCAGAGCTTTTCTTAGTTACATTCAGTGTGATGGGAATAAGAAACTGATGTACAGATTACAATATGCAGACCACAATATAAAATTCTGCTTATAGACAAATCCTCCATGTCTCCAGATTTTCATTATAAACAGCTTCCCTGTAATTCTGTTTTGAACAAGTCTGTCAATAACCTTCATCCATGAGGATAGTGTGCACATAATCTCCTACTTCATGTTTACAAGGAATGCATGCCATACAATTATATACTACTTCATATGGTGGAATAATTAGTGTTGATTTCTATTTTGGGTACATTTAATATGTACTTTCTCTACATCAAGGGAATAAATTGCAAACATAGCAAATAATACTAAAACTAACCCTATTAACATAAATAATCTGTATATTAAGATTTGTACAGAATAAATTGGTTTAATTATTCAGGTCCACTATAATGATGCATGTACATGACTTCTTAAGGTCCAAAACGGAACTAAATATTACTGAATTTAGCTACTCTTCAGCAACTTACTCTGCACCATAATTGTGATGAAATCTTGGAATTAAATTAATAATATCAATGTTGAAAACTAAATCCTATGATTAACAGGTTTTCATGACCTTCATGAACAGAAAAGCTAGAACCATATATACTCTCTCTAATAAGCATTAAATTGTCTTACACTGCCACTTTCCAGGTATTCTTTCATTCAATTATACATGAGATAACATTCTATTTGACAGATGCTTGTCATAATGGCTAGTTTTGCCACATCCCAGAGGTAGTCCTTGAACAAAATGAATTGACTAAGTGTTTTATTTTTAATTATTCCACCATAAAATGCTATTGTACATCATTACAGTGTAAATACATGGGATTATTGTATCTTTGAAATTTGCATTGTATTCCATGCAGTGCAGTTCACCTCTTTGTCTAAGTTACTGCTCTGTAACTCAGACATCTCTTCCTTTTTATCTGCCTCATACGTCTTCAGCTATAAGTCATGATTAAGAAATAAAAAGCTTCCTCATAATTGATGAATCACAAAAAGAAATTAGTTTCTATCCTCGGAGCAATACAAAGCAATGGGTATAGCTATTTATATCATGCACTCAGATTTAATGTAAAAAGTCAATATAATTCTTTAGTGTGACACCATGTTTGAAACACTCAAATTCATAAATTATGTAGCAATAAAATATATTCTGTACTTTTCTTATCATAGTTTGCTTTTTTCACGCCCTTTACGTATAACTAACACTGTCTTGTGGTGACATAACCAAATATCAGTGTAAATGGATATAAAAAAATGCAACTATATATTTTGTACTTATTATTTTATAAATGTTAGTAACAAGTTTTCAAGTGTTAAATCCTTGATTCTGACTATTTACCCATGGACATTATAAGTTGCAATGGAATGTAGTGATATTTTCTTACTCATGGTATTTAAGAGTTGCAGTTTATGTCAACATTAGATTATCTATAACACATAAAAGAAAAAGGATAATAAATTGATAAGCAACACTTCAATATAAATCCCTGAGAACCCAGTCAGAAATAAAAAATCCACATATATTAAACAGCATAACAATACGTATATTTAGAATAAAATAACAAGACATCTTGGTATTAACTGCAAGTGATAATCTAAACTTGAGCTTAATCTTAGGCAAGGACAAATGTATAGACCTACATATTGATGTACAAACACACAAATGAATGCCTAATATGATCACTTTGTTGAATTTCTTCCAAAAAGATCTAGAAAAAAACAATGAAATTCTAAATTCCATGAAAGAGAAACACTTTTACAATTTTATAACACTACATGCTGTATGTATATTATTTTACATCATAATTATGATCTGGTTTGACTGAATATATGCAGAAATAAAAAGTCGATAATTATTCTGGAAGAATTCTAACAGCATGAACCAAACATGTTGAATGGAAAAAACATGCTGATTCAGCAAATCTTAAAATCTTCTTGTACAAGTGGACCTACCTCATCTTCGAGTTGATCAGCCAGTGCCTCACGTTTTCTGGCTTGCTCTCTTCTCAACTCCTCAATGTCCTTCTCATGTTGTTTTTGAAGCTTCTTCCTCTCTGCCTCCTCTGTCTCTGACAGCAGCTTCTTTTCTTGTCTCTCCTGAAAAGATACAACCTCCAATAAAAAGCTGATTTCATCAGTTATGAAATGTATAAAGTAATTAAATGCTGATTTCATAAAAGCAATTTATTTGGACCAGTAATTTGGATTCTACATTCTATCATGGTAACCACAATAAATTTGGAAAAATCCAAACTGTGTAAACATTCTAATGCAGAAAATAAGGTCAGGCTAAGGTGATTTTGACCCATTTTTAAACTAAAGACTTTCTCCGCAAATTTTTTCCTGTACATTTGTACTTCTAACCATTTTAAAACTTTATATTTGAAGTTTAAACTGGCACTATATAACCAGTATTGCATTGACAGATTATGAAACCACCCACCCACTCAACTACCCACCAAAACTACTAACTACTTGCCTACATACCAACCGGCTGTGACAGGACACACAAATAATAGAATAAAAAGAATTTTTTCTATATCAAAGATGAGGTAATAAATTATTAAGAAACTGATTTTGTTGTTTTGTATGAATTTTTTAAAATAATTATTCTTAGAATCTGCTTGGAAAAGCTATTAAGATTGAAACCAATTTTACTTGGAGAAAGTCAGAGGTTTTGAGTAACCATGGAGTGATAGCCAGCAATACATAATTTATGCATCAATAATAACCACAACAGGTCATGCAGTTCACTCACCTAATTACAATACTCATCCAAATGTACAATACAGTTTACCCTATATACAATGTATTGTCACTAATATTTAAAGTTTACCACCGAATAAAACATTTATTCCTAATTCCAATTCCACTGGTCAGAAAAAGTCTTCTGAGAAGGCTAGAATGTATACAGGTCTAACACAGAATAATCAATCTGATCATAAACATAAATACTTTGTTAATTTTAGTGAAGCATATGAAGTCAGTGACCTTGTTTGGATTCAGGGGCATGGTAGGAACAGAAATGCATCCAATTGTCAACTTTCATAATCTGAACATAAACAGCATCCAAGAAATGAACCTTTAACACAAATTTTAAAGACAGCTGCTAAAAGTGAAATATGGATCACAGAAATCTCCTTTTGCAAAATGGTTGTATAACTTATCAAGTGCTTCTTCTATGAAAATAGCACAATTCTAGGAAGAATAGAATGCATATAACATGCATGAATCCAACATGGTCATAAGCTAAAAACTTAACCAAAGCTAATACAAAAATAACAAATAGGTCACAATGAGCTTCTTTTGAAGTAAGAGTTTGGTAGTAAGAGAGATGCATATCAGCATCAATTTCATGATTCTAATACAAAGAGTGTCCAAGAAATGAACATGAAACGCAAAATTTAACCCAAATCTGAGAAATCTAAAATATTGTCGATACTGATCTACTACTGAAATGAGGTAGTGATCAACAAGATGCATCCAGAGTGTCATGATTCTGTACAGGAGAGTAAGCACAGATACAATAACTTTACCTAAACCAGCAAAATGTGAAATAAGAGTTTACAGTTACTGTATTTTGTTAATGGTGCCATACTTTGAGATAAGCATACAATCACTAGCTTAAT
This sequence comes from Venustaconcha ellipsiformis, assembly GCA_003401595.1. Taxonomy (NCBI): domain Eukaryota; kingdom Metazoa; phylum Mollusca; class Bivalvia; order Unionida; family Unionidae; genus Venustaconcha; species Venustaconcha ellipsiformis. The sequence goes on along the minus strand of QKMX01101033.1, from coordinate 2,252 downwards.
GATTACAGTAGGAACAGTAAAAACATTAAACTGAACCAAAGTCAGTTAAATGTGAAATATAGGTCAGAGTGACCTACTTTTAAGTTGAGGGTCTAGCATGATTCCAGGTATATTATACATTAGATAAAATACCCATGTGGCCATGAGCTAAAGGCAAAAAATGAATATTACTCTGGATTTTATTAAATTCTGGTTACAATGGTCAAATTTTTTTTTGTAGTAAGGGTATGGTACTAACTGCGATGCATACAATCACCTAGTTAGATGATTGCGGCATAAACAATGCTTAAGGCAATGATGCATAAAATATCGACCACAGTGACATACTTTTGTGACAAGGTTGTAGTACTCATCAGGATACATCCCCCCACCAAATTTCATGAAGCTTGGTTTAACAATATGTATAAATAGTGCTAATAAAACTATCTGGTTTTAAACTAAACCCCCAATTTAAACCTAAGCCAGTAAAATGTTAAATATAGGTCATAGTGACTTTTCCTTTGCAGTAAGGGCATGGTACCAATAGAGATACAAATAAATAAACTTAAACCACAAAATTTAAAGTCTGTGAAGCTAGAAATAAAGGTTGCAGTGACCTACTTATGGTGGCATTGTACTCATCAAGACGCATCCTCTCACAGAGATTCATGATTCTAGGCATAACAATATGTATACAGTGTGCAAAACCACTGAACTAAATGCAAGAACCAAAAAATACCACTAATGTACATGTACAACTTTAGACACCTCAGCCCCCTCCCCTGGGGGTAGGTGATATGAAACCAACTCCAAACTCTTGCCAAGGACCTAGGACCTAGGACCTAGGAAGAAAGAATGGTTGACACTGATGTCAGCACTGATACAGATGTTGAGGATAGACAAACTGTTGACTTCTAATTCCAAGAGGTGAGCTACTTGTCTGTATAAAACATTCCTGACATTCCAGCTATACTGAGCAACTTGTGGTCTCTGCTCATATTCTCTGAATCAAATTTTATTATTTTCTCTTGTTCTGAGTAGAGAGTAAATCCATATTTTACCATGTTACAGTCACATTAAATTGTCTCTATTTATGCTTTTCGAATCTTGCAAGCAGCTGTTTGTTGATTTCAACTTAAATCTCTTTTTGATCAATTATCTACAATTAAATCACCTCCAAACTGTAGTACTGGACAGAAAAATTACATATATAAACTTTACCCAAGATGGTCTTGATATTAGTCAGTGAGTAACCTAAGAGCAAATTGGATTTTACTGCATGCTTATTTCTCAGCAGCAGAAATGTTTTCATTTTCCAATATTTTCAGGTCATTGTCATTTACTTATGCTATGTTATACATGTACATCTGCAGCTGTCTGGTGTGTTGATTGTGCTATTTAACAAAGTATTTTGTCTACTGATTGGCATTAAATTTATAGATGGGTTAAAAGAAACAAAAAAGTTATCACAATTCTCAGAACTTTTCAAATACTTCTTGTGAGCAATAGCAATATAAATTCTGCAATGTGCTAAATGTTTTCAAGTGTAGTTAACCCATAATATTAAAAAAGATAAATAAGGAGACACCCTTTTGTAGGCAATACCTTCTCCTTGTACTCCTCTCTGATCTTTTTAAGCTGCTCTTCATGTTCTTCCTGCAGTCTGGACAATTCTTTCTGATGTTGCTTCTTCAACTCTTGTCTTCTTTCATTCAGAACCTCATCCAGCTAATCAAATAAAAGAAAACACAAATTATATAATTCACTAACATTTTCAATGTAAAGTATAATGAAAGGTATACTCCAGTTTGGAGTTTTGGAATATAAGGTACAGTCCATTTAGGAGTTTTATAATGTGAGGCATATTTTCTTAAGGAGTTTTGGACTTTAAGATATACTCCCTTTAGGAGTTTTATAATGTAAGGTATAAACACTTTAGAAGTTTTATGATGAAAAGTTTTACTCCCTTTTAGAGTTTTATAAGGTAAGGTATACTTCCTTTAGGAGTTTTATAATGTTAAGGTATACTCCCTTTAGGAG
>QKMX01100984.1:0-13062 GCA_003401595.1 Venustaconcha ellipsiformis | reverse complement strand
CCAATAATAGTGCTCCTGAATATTTACAATTACTATTCCAATACAGGCTACCTGGAAATACTCCCCATCTGTGATCCATGACTGCCAAATAGTAAAAAATTCCCAAACCAAATATATGTAAGTAATTATTCAGAAAAAGTTTCCAATACTCTGGAACTTTGCTCTGGAATAGTATTCTATTTAAGATTAGAAATGTCCACACTATTTCCTTCTTCTAAACCCAATATATCCAGTTGCTTCAGAGATGGAGTTTAAATGAGAATGAAAACTATTGTATTTATTATTAATAAATGCTTCTGGTCATCATTAAATACTACTCATATTTTTTGTCACTAATTGCATATTGCATATATATTGACAATGTGGGTTCATCAATATATATGGGCAAGTATCCATCTGGTGGAAGGAAAGAAAGTAAATATAATATGTCTACATATGTATATGCTACCGTGTATAGATATGCATGTGTGTGTATACATGTGCATTTGTATCCAAATAAGTTCCTTTGTGTGAGGGACTCAAGGTAGATAAGATCTTGCGCTAATTGTGTTATCCTCTTTGAATGAAGTCATTATTATTATTGTTATTACTGATGGTATGATTGAGTTTCATAGGTGATTAGATATAAAGCGATTTTTGTCATTGAAAATGCTTTTGAATGTAGTAATCAGAAAATAAATAGCTTTAAAACCCCTTAATCAGACAACATTTACCTCTAGCTACATGTAGTTGGAAGATGATAGCTTTTTAATGCAATTATTACTGCCATTTTGTATTGAGTATTTTGTATAACTTTTGGATGAAATGTTTTTCTATTGCCATGATATAGTTAAGCCTGCTCTTACAACTATAATCATGCAACCTAATTAATTAATATATACAAAGTCTCTTTGCTGTTGAATTTATGTCATTGTTGATTTATGCCATACTATTGGCATTGTACATTTTGTTAGCATTGGTGTTAATTACCTCACTGAATATGATTACATGTACTTGAAAGATGAGATATAATTTTTTTAAGGATATACAATTCATTTGTTGTTTGTTTTTTTTTTCAAGATGCAAGGATGCCACTCCTTCATTTTTATATGCCTAGATCCTACAAGAACCAACTTACAATGCAGAGGCAGCTTTGCTGGTCATAGACCAGATGGGGTTATGAGAAGGCCTGTTGTATATATGCTGTCATCCATCCAAAATCATAAGCTTGTTAAAACTGCTTCTTTTAAACTATTTCAAAGGTTACCATGAAACTTTATAAACACATTCATCCCATGGTCTAGTTGGTCTTAAATGAAAATGGTGTAGCTGATATGGTCACCACAATGGCCATCTTAAAACTCTTGTTATTGCCACACCTTGATAAGTCATATTGGCATGGGGGTATTTACCACAAGACTTCATATAATGTCTGCTTGGTCCTAAATGAAAAAGGTGCCATCTGAACATCCAGTATTGATACCACAGCAACCATTTTGAAAATCTCTTTTTAGCTACACCTCTTGAACAGAAAGTCATACTGATATGGGGTTTCCACTAAGAACTTTTTAAGATGTCTAGTTGATTATAATGATCTGASWTCCATTATGGCCACCATGGCAGCCATCTTGAAAATCTTGTCACTATTCATAAATGCATATCAACATTAGGTTTTCACAAGAAGACGTGATGATTTCATGTTGAAAACAATGCCAATCTAACAACCATTATGGCCACAATGGCAGCCATCTTGAAAATCTATTGTCATAAATAAAAGTCATACATGGAGTTTTCACAAAAAGAGAAGACTTTTTACCTAGTTTGCCCGAACTTAAAATTGTGCCAATATGTCCCGCTCCTGGAATTCTAATGCATCTTGCCAGACATTTTTTCCCAAAGATTAATAAGACCATATATTTGTAAAATGTAATATAAACACATTCCAAGGAGATAAAACAAAGAAAACTTTCATATCCCTATTTTTTAAGTGTGCCTGAAAATGTGTCATTTTTTCATTGTGGATTTGCTGCTGCTTTACTGTTTGTTATTCTCCTATGCTTAACTGTTTTCCTTTCAAACTATTTATCAAACATATTTTTTCCTTTCCAAAACCTATGCTGTAAAATTTCACCCAACAACAATATTTTAATCCACTCAGTTGTTTTAAAAATGAATAATCAACAACAACCCATACTGCCTTGAAAATATGTAACATCTACTTGGCAGGCATTTCCATTAAAGTTGGATGGTGAAGTTTTATTTGATCTGGTCACAAAGAAGTATTGGAGGATGATAATAAAAAATTAGTTGTTGCTGCCAGTATCTTTATATCCTGATTCTGGCTTTGGCTTTATATATATTCTAAGGATGTTGTGGTGACTATGATTCAATCATACAGTGTGACTGACTGATGTAATGTGTTTGTTACAGATCCTTGGGCAACCGTTTAGTTTTAAGGTTTTTGATTGTTCCAGGAAATAAGCTCTCACCTCCCTTATGTGTTGTGTGTTTTGCCTATAGAGTTTGAAATTGTGTAAGCTAGACTTAGTCACCTTTGAATTATGAGTAGCTAACAACACCTTTATTAATTGTCTACCAGAGGAACAATCTGTAAACTAGATTTGGTCACCTTTGAATTAAACTATTGTTATGGTGTTTATTTGGCGGTATAATGACTAAATGAACCAAGACTAGTTTTAATGATATTTGAAAACTAAGTGTCCAGTTGCTCAGAGTACATGCTGGACTTTCATGGATTTCTGTCATTTCTTTTCAGAAATTAGAGTTTAGGTCCATTTGAGGAACTCATATTTCATTTAGAAAATAATTAATAAAATTAATGTTTGCCTAGCAAGAAAAAAATTGCAATCAAAATTTGTGAATGAAAGTTCAATATATTGCTCATTTTATCATCACAAACACACTTGTGCTTGTGAACTTTGAGTCCTCATGAAAGTCGCAAATTTTGAATAGAAATAATATATTTGCTCAATAAATAGCACAAGATGTGATGAAATAATAACCGATAAAATTGATGGTAATGCCTACTGGTGGCAACTGTAAAATATTTAAATGCCATTAACTAAGTCCTGTATTGTGAAATTTGTGCTTTAATTTTATCTTAAGTAGCTGTCATCTGGAAATTAAATAGCCAGGACTAGCTGTCATCTGGAAATTAAATAGCCAGGNCTAGCTGTCATCTGGAAATTAAATAGCCAGGGCTAGCTGTCATCTGGAAATTAAATAGCCAAGTTTCCAAAGCAACTGTATGTCAATCAGTAGATATAAAATGTTATGCTGATAAAATATTTGAGTCAAACGGATGTATATATACTCAAATTCAGATGTTTAGTGAAAGCAGTGCAAGATATTACTCCATGTCTTTCAAAACTATGTTCTTCACCGTTGTGTTCTGTGGTGCCATGTGTTGTAGAAACCGTGACATTATTGTCTTTCACTATTATGTTCTGTGGTACCATGTGTTGCAGAAACTTCCATGTTATTGTCCTTCACTATTGTGTTAAATGGCACATTGTGTTGCAGAAACTGACATTTTCATTCATTGTTGTGTGTTGCAGAAACTTTCATTATTCTTCACCATTTGTGTTAAATGGTTTGCTGGGTTGCAGAAACTGATATTTGTTATTCACTGTGTTCAATGGTGCCATGTGTTCCAGAAACAGTTCTTCACCATTGTGTGTACCATCTGTTGCAGAAACTGCAACATTATTGTTCTTCACCACTGTTCTGTAATACTATGTGGTGAAGAAAATGTGCCATATTATTACCTTTCACCAATGTGTTCTATGGTAGCATGTATTGAAGAAATTGTTCCATGTTATTGCCCTTTCAGCATTGTGTTCTATGGCAGTATGTATTGAAGAAATTGTGCCATGTTATTGCCCTTCACCATTGTGTTCTATGGCAGCATGTATTGAAGAAATTGTGCCATGTTATTGCCCTTAACCAATGTGTTCTATGGCAGCATGTATTGAAGAAATTGTGTCATTGTTATTGGCCTTCACCATTGTGTTTAATGGTACCATGTTTTGCAGAAACTGTCATTATTGGCCTTCACCATTGTGTTCTGTGGTACCATGTGTTGAAAGAATTGTGCCATGTTATTGCCCTTCACCATTGTGTTCAATGGTACCATGTTTTGCAGAAACTGTGTCGTTATTATTGGCCTTCACCATTGTGTTCTTTTGCACCAAGTGTTGCAGAAACTGACATGTTATTGGCCTTCACCATTGTGTTTTATGGTACCATGTGCAGACCCGACTGGTTGTGTGTGTGAAGTGCACGATGCACAAAGGCGGCGCCCAAATATTATGTGCCAACCCTTCGGAAAGGCGCCAAATATTCAACGCACACACAAGAAAAAACCATGCCGGGCCTGACCATGTGTTACAAACTGTCCCATGTTATTGGCCATCATCATTGTGTTATATGGTACCATGTGCTGCAGAAACTGTCATGTTGTTTTTCCTTCATTGTGTTCTTTGGTACTATATTTGCAGAAACTGATATACTATTGTCCTTTACCCTTGTATTCCATGGTTCTGTGTGTTATAGAAACTGACATTTGTCCGTCACTATTGTGTTCTGTGGCACCATGTACTGTAGCAACTGTGACCAATTATTGTCCTTCATTGTTGTGTTTGATTGTGCTGTGTGTTACAGAATTATTCCTTGCACATTAAAGAACATACTGCGCATAACCTTTCCAGCAGATTTGAAAAGACCAGCTGTTATATGCAATAACGAACATGTGTATCTCCTTACTTTACTTTGCCTCACTCTTGGATTCAAAGCAGTGTACTCAAGTTTTGTCATATGTAATGATCTTATTTTAAGAAAGTGTAGCCTTTAGTTTGTAAATGCACACAAATTCTCCGCAGGTCTTTACCATTAAACCCATTTGTTCTTTATTACTCAATATTGGCACCCAAGGGACACAAAAACCGTGCATTTCGAATTCTTTGATCATAATTTCCTCTGCACATGTGTATGAAATCTCAAAATGTGCTACCTCTCAGATAGCTACGCATTATATTTCCTTTCCATGTGCTTCAACAGAATCGAATGTTTCTTTTTAAAGAGGTGTCCTTGACCTACATTTTCTTGTATGATCTGTAACAGTAGCCATACTGTCACTATAATGTTTTATACATCTGCTGATTTCATATTTAACACGCGACTTAGCTCTATAAGCAACATTAATGACATATTTTATCTGTGTAAAGCATTTTTCATTTCTTTTAATAACAATTTAAAACTTCTTTATGTTCGGACACGGACTCATTTGCCATCATGTCTGCATATATGAAGTAGAACACGTTCACTAATATCATCCAATTAAAATGACGTCACATCCTAATTTCGGACCGTTTTAAATTATAGTTGGGAAAATTTTTATGACATTTGGTTCCTTTGTTTGGATGATAGTGCATTTGTTCTTGAACACTGTGATTAATTCTTGTGTAACTAGTATTTTCACACCATTCTGTTTGTGAACACACACACACACACCATCGATTTAAATCAAAAGGCATCAAGGATATGAATGACATGCACAAAACGTAGTCTCTTCATTAATGGATTTATAATTTTAAAAGTGATTTGTCGCAGGAAGGTCCTAAACGCTGTCTATGTATTTGCTAATTTATTATTTCAATAAATAGATGTATGTATTCCACCGTATTTGAAAATCTCAGTAATTCCGTAAATTTTGGATTTACTTCTCTTTAGACACATATACAATTGTTCCACCTATTTATTCAGTTTGTTTTAGAAGTATTAAAACTAAGTATTGCAAATATTAAATGCAGACGACACAGATTATATGGAAATAGACTATTCTATAAACCAGAAATGGACAGAGCTTGTCTGCTTGCTTGTTTACATCGAAAGCTTCTGTTTTTGTTGAAACTCCAATTATTGACAGGTTTGTGATCCTTGGTTGACAGTCAAGTAAAAAACAAAAAATTAATTCAATGAATGAATTGGCTAAATTATGTGCGTTTTTATATCCATGATGCTTCTTGTTTTTAAAATCAGTAGTAGGAAGAATCCAACGGAACGTTATGCGAATACATGTACTTATATATCTGATGTGGGACCTTTTGCAACTCGCGGCGTTTCAAAAATACTGAATATTTGCCACTTAATGGTTGGTATAAGCGTGTTTAAATTAGATAGTCTATATTATTAATGAAGCGATCAATATAAACATAATTGCAAATTATTATATGAACTTGTTGGAGTATTGTATTACGAGACGGATATGAAAACTTATATACTGTCTTAAAAAACTCGATTTTTTTTAAAAATGTCACTTATTTTTAAAGTTATGAGAAGATACTGACAGTTACTTTTTCAGAAATACACGTTTTAATTATTAACATTCTTGTAATTATTGTACGATAATCTCAGATTCAAATAGGATTTAAAAAGGTAATCTAATCTGAACAAAAATAGCATGGATGGAGGCCAAAAAGCAAATGTACTGCGAATAACGATACAATATTTAATTCCAATTATGAGTAAAGTGATAATAATAAAAGTATCGTTTGATATTTCAAAATTACGTTGGGGCAGGATTAGGGTTAATCGAATTATATGGTCAGGCTTTTGTTGTGGCGCAACCAAGTCGGGATACGGCAGACTAAAAAGGGCCCAATGCTTTTGGCGTAAATCGCAGTACCTGTTCCATCACGAAAATATCTTTCGATATTTTACTTTTATACCCACTGTGTTAAACAAACTTTAGAATATGAGAAAGGGATGAAAATAATTGGTTTTAAACTGTATTATATTCATTAGTAAAGAGACAATAAAGTAAAGATGAAATACAATTCAGTTAGACATGCAATAATGACTGATGACTGAAGGGAAGACAATCCTCAAAAATGCCTTCTTTGTAATTTTTGTACATTAGCTAGTTGCTTTTTAAGTAGGTAAAATACAACTGGACGGAATAAATCCACTCTTTTGCGTTCTCGCGACCCTTGACAGCATCAGCACATGTATCATTCCCAAGGAGTTGGGTGGTGTCAGCAGCTCCACCTTGTCGCCTAAAATTAGATGGATACTGCAATTGTAAATATTAGTATAAATTTTCTCGTAGAGTCAACCCTGAATATTAGTGTCATCAGTTTTATCTACAGAGTCAATCCTTAATTTTAGTGATGTCAGTTTTCCCGCAGTCATTCCTGAATATTAGCGACTTTAATTTTTGCGAATAACAAATGCATAATATGGTATATATATATATATAGCTAAAAATATTTTAGCGCAATATAGATTCCGCGAAAATCGTTTAAATGTTGTAATGATTAAAGTTTATAATTTAAAGTTGATATTTATGGCTACAAAATGTAGACTGAACTTTGATAAAATCGATAAGTAACACCATAATAATAAATGACAATTATGGTGGCTTGTAAGATCGTTGACTCTAATAGGAAATATTTTATGATGATTGTGATCGGTCCTTATCAATATTATTACTAACAAAATTAAAAGTAAACAAAACGTGAATAGAAATAAGAAAATGTTAATATCTTCACCTGGTTTTACATTCATTTCCAAACATTCTTTCTTTGTATGCTTAGTGATAACCACGGCCTTAACGCTTCGGCTAAGTTTTCGATCACCTAAAACAGGTAAATTGTATTAAAAGAGAAGTTATTTGTAAAGTATTGCTGTGTATGTCATTGTTTAATTTAAACATTGGAAAATAAATTATAAAATACGTTAAGTTTCTACATCATTGGACAGCTACTAAAATCTTAATTAAAATCATCATAGTTTAAATAGTTCCAACACTTTTTCATTAAATTTTCAATGTGCACTAAACTATTAACACTAATCCACCTGGGGAAAATAAATTGCTTTGATTTCATTTATGTTCAACGCTAATGAAGAAGACTTGATTTTTCTAGACTCTGGCGATTGGCTAATTTCGAAACGTAGAAGAAAACACTTTAGAGCTTATCTAAACCTTTATAAACTTTTGGACATTTTCTTTGAATTTAGAGACATTTTCAAACACGTTAGAACTGTTCTATAACTTTAGAAACATTTTCAAACACGTTATAACTGTTCTATAACTTTAGAAACATTTTCAAACACGTTAGAACTGTTCTATGACTTTAGAGATCTTTTCGAATACGTTATACCTTTTATATCACTTTAGAGACTTTTAGAACTTTTCAAACACTTTAGACTTTTGACTTTAGAGACCTTGGGACCTTTTCAAACACTTTAAACCTTTTCTTTGACTTTAGAGACCTTTAAAACTTTTCCTATCACTTTAGAGACTTTTAGTCCTTTCAGTTACTTTAGACCCTTTCTAAGACTTTGGATACCTTTAGATCTTTTCAAACGCTTTAGACGTTTTCTATGACCTTTACACCTTTCATATGACTGCATAGACCTTTTCAAACAAGTTAGACCTTCTCTATGACAGGAGACCTTTAGACCTTTTCTATGACTTTAGAGACCTTTAGACCTTTTCTGTGACTTTAGAGACCTTTAGACCACTTCAAACACTTGAGACTTTTTCTATGCCTTAGAGACCATTATACCTCTTCTATTACTTTAGAGACCTTTAGACCTTTTTTTGTTACTTTAGAGACCTTTAGATCTTTTCAAACTCATGAGACATTTTCTATGACTTTAGAGATCTTTAGGTTTTTTTCAAACGCTTTACACCTTTTCCATGACTAGACACATTTAGACCGTTTCTATGACTTTAGAGACCTTTAGACCTTTTCTATGACTTTAAAGACCTTTAGACCTTTTCTATGACTGGAGAGACCTTTAGACCTTTTCTATGACTTTAAAGATTTTTAGACCTTTTCTATGACTTGAGAGACCTTTAGACCTTTTCTATGACTGGAGAGACCTTTAGACCTTTTCTATGACTTTAAAGACCTTTTGACCTTTTCTTTGACTTGAGATACCTTTATACGTTTCTATGACTTTTGAGACCTTTTCAAGTGCTGACTACATTTTCTATGACTTTAGAAATCTAGACCTTTTCAAACACTTGAGACCTTTTATATGACTAGAGACCTATGTACCTTTTCTATGACTATGGAGACATTTAGAACTCTGGGAGAGGTAATACCTCGGGAGGAGGGTCATGCACTTTCGGCAGTAGCTCGTCCACATTTGGCCCGAACAAGGCGCTCAGCTGTCACCTGTGGCCCAAGAAGCTGTAGCTTACGCAGCGGACACACCACGGGCAACGGCTGCGACTGGCCAATTAAACAAGGCTGAGGTAGGTAACAGGTCTCAAGAAATTCGGTGAATTAGGAGCTTGCCTATCCTTGCAATCAAAGCCAGCTTCAGCAGACTGGGTTGAAGAGATCAACTAAGTGATCCAATGGCTACGAATGCGAATCTGCAAACGCTTTGTGGAGAGAGCAGGGCATGACAAGGCACTGAAGACGTCATGGCCATCCAATGCAGCCGAAGTAGTCCCCAGCCGTGAAGAATCTTCGTACCACTGGGTCCCAACTACCAAGGCCGAAATAGTGAGGCTGTCTCTGTGCAAAGGCTGTGTCATTAAAATCAACCTCACGCACAGGTTATATTGCGCACTTATCATTCATCCCCATCATCACACTTATCGATCCCTACCTGCACCTACCAAAATCCTACGGCGATGGGCGACTGTCGAAGCAACAGGTGGAGATAACCACTGGAAGTTGTGGTCAGAGACCTACACGTAGGAGGCCCCTGGACAAGTGGTCGTTCTGCTCTGCACCTAGGGCAGCGAAACAGTTCGGCAGCATCCAGGGCGATTGAGCAGAACTCTTTAGGACAGCTCTGCTCACCCTGTATAGGAGGGGCCTAGAAAAGATGGCCTAAAACTAGCCTGCTCTTCAAAATCTGGCCAGCTTGACGCGGGTGGCAAGATCATCCATTACTGCGGTCGTAACCATCAAAGAAAGAAACTTCTTACTGGAGCATGGAACATCCGTACTCTCATGGACAAAGAGACCGCAGCAATACCCTACAGGAGAACAGCCCTAGTTGCAAAAGAAGCTTTCACGCTACAATATCGACATTGCGGTCTTGTGTGAAACCGGGTTCTCAGAGGAGGGTTCTCTAACTGAGCTAGCAAGTGGCTAGCTTATTCTGGAAAGTAAAAGCGCAAAACAAAGACAAGATCCACGGAGTCGTCCTGGCTATCAAAGCACGTCTTCTGAAGCAGCTTCCGAGCCTGCCTGTCGGAATCAATGAGAGAATAGTGAAACTGCGTCTATCTATTTGTCACAAACACCACACAACAATCATCAGCGCCTACACCCCTACCCTCACGAGCCCAACGGAAACCATCGAGCAGTTCTATGCGGACGTTAGCTCTGTACTGTACTCAGTTCCAGCTGACGACAAAATCATGCTACTGGGGTACTTCAAAGCCCGTGTTGGCTGCGACTATGGTCGATTGAAAGGTGTGCTTAGCAAGCACGGTATCGGTAAGATGAACAACACCGGCCTGCTCTTACTCAGCAAATGCGCATAACTTTGACCTTCTTATCACAATCTCAATGTTCAGAATGGCAAATAAATACAAGAATACTTGGATGCACCCCAGGTCTCGCCAATGGCACTTAATCAACTATGTAATAGTCCACCAGCGCGATGCCCAGAATGTGATCATCACTAAGGCCATGCGAGGAGCGGAATGTTGAACAGACCACAGACTTGCACGAACTATTCTAAAGCTACGCATTGTCCCAAATCACCTAAGGCGTCCTTAGCTTGTGCGCACAGACTTCAACATTGTCAAACTTAAGCAGTCTCGATTTCCAGAAGCGCATAGATGATAAGCTGTCTACCAAGGGGCCTATACATGGAAATGCTCCCGAGAAATGAAGCACGCTCAGGGACATGATAAGACAGACGCCTATGGTGACTCTGGGCCCCAAGAAGCGAACCCATCAAGACTGGTTCGAGTAGATCAACAGTGCCATTGAAGATCTGCTTCCCAGAAAGAACAAATCATTCATGGACTGGTAGAATGACAAAAACTCCATACCCCAAAAAGACTGCTTCAAATCTTATCAATCTGAGGCTCAGAGAGAAATCCGCAAGATGCATGACCAGTGGTGGGAAAGGAAAGCTGATGAAGTGCAATGCTATGCGACACAACTCCAAAGTGTTATACAGGTCCATCAAGTCAATCTTCGGCCCTTCAAAGTCTGGCTCTGCCTCCTTGCTTGCTGCAGATGGTAGTACACTAATAAAGGACAAGGCTGGCGTTAAGTACAGACGGAATTAACACTTTAGCCAGATCCTAAACCTGCCTTCATCGGTCGGACAATCTGCTCTTGACCAATTATCACAACAGCCAACGCACGACCAACTGGATGTTCCACCAATGATAGAGGAGTTGAGGACAGCCATTAAACAAATGAACTGTGTCAGGGCATCAGGAAAGGATGGCATCCTAGTGGAGGTGAACAAGACTCTGTGAACAGACTCTAAAGGCATTCCACGATGTGCTAATCAGTATCTGAATGGAAGAGATGCCAGACAACCTCTGCGACGCATAATTGTGATCCTTTATATAAAAAAATAAAGTCACACGTGCGGACTGCAGTAACATCAGAGGCATATCCTTTCTCTCCACAGCTGTAAATATACTTGCTCGCATCATTCTCAACAGATTTATTGCGGTAGTGTCAGAAGATAACCTACCCGGTTCTCAGTGTGGTTTTCGCCCAAATCTCAGTATCGTTGACGTGATCTTCGCGGTAAAACTAGTGCCTTGAACAGAACATGAATCTGTATGCCGTCTTCGTGTACCTAACGAAGGCATTCGATACAGTGAAACGAGACGCACTGTGGGTAGTACTCAAGAAGATTGGTTGTCCTCAAAAGTTTAACAACCTTATCCAGCTCTTACATGATGACATGACTGGAGAGATTCTCTCAGACAGTGAACACTCTGAGAATTTTCTCATATCCAACGGTGTCAAACAGGGCTGTGTACTCGCCCCGGTACTCTTCAACCTCTTCTTCATGCAGGTACTGCTCCATGCCATCCATGACCTTGACCTTGGTATCTACATTAGATATTGCCAAGATGGATCAGTGATCTCCGTCGCCTAGCTGGAAAAAACAAGACGCTAGAAAGACTCATATTGAAGCACTCTTTGCAGATGACTGTGCCCGCATGATCCATGAAGAGATTCAACTACATGCAATGGTGGACAGGTTCTCTGAAGCCTCCAATCTGTTTGGACTCACAATCAGCCTAGGAAAGATAGAAGTCCTTTTCCAGCCCGCCCCAAATATTGTCCCTTCATAACCCTACATCACCATCGGCGACACGCAGTTGAAGAATGTGGATAGTTTCAAATACATAGGATGAACAATATACTGTGAATGCTCCCTGGAGAAAGAGATAGCTGCGAGGGTCCAAAAAGCCAGCCAAACACTCGGACGACTAGGAACCAAGGTCTTACAGTACAAGGACATAGGCCTGTCAACAAAGATGAAGGTGTACAATGCAGTTGTCCTGATGTCTCTCTTGTATGGATGTGAAACGTGGACTGTCTACCGAGGGCACATCTGTCAGTTGGAACAATTCCACCAGCGCTCCCTGAAATCCATCATGTAGATCAAGTGGCAGAACCGAATCCCCAATCAGGACGTCCTTAGCAGAGCCAACACAACAAGTATCAAATCCAAATTAATCCAGTCCAGCTTCGCTGGACTGGCCATGTCATCCGCATGATCAAAACAGAATCCCAAAGCAGCTGTTCTTTGGCGAGCTAGCCCAGGGCAACCAAAACCAAGGCCGCACTCGCAACAGGTACAAAGACACCCTCAAGACGCATATCAAACGGGCAGACCTTCAACCCTACCAGCTCGAGCTCGCTGCCTCAGACAGAAGTCACTGGCGAATCCTAACCAGAAAAGCCAGTTCCACTTTCGACGCTGACCGTCCCCAGCAACCGCCTGTGTGCATCGTAATTTTGACTTTGGAGACACATGCGCGTCCATCGTCGATGAGACCGCACAACATGAGAGAGAGAGAGAGAGAGAGAGAGAGAGAGA
>QKMX01100751.1:0-11377 GCA_003401595.1 Venustaconcha ellipsiformis | reverse complement strand
CATAAAGTATATAGGCTGACGTCTATTTTTTTAATGTTACGTGATCTACTCACAGTACCTTTGCGATCGACCGGTCGATCATGATCGACATATTGTGCACCCCTGCCTTATACCTTAAAATAGGTATCTGTTCATAACATTTATACCTGTTATTATTGCTACATTTTATTTTCTTCCCATTCTTACTGTTGCCAACATATATAGAAATTCTCTGGTTTGGGCACAGTGTTGCAATTTTAAATGATCCCCTTGTGCACCAGCATGGGAGATTATGACAGAATTTTAATATTTAAAAAAAAAACAGGTATTCTTTTATTGAAATAGATATCCCCATTTTATTTTCATTCCAACATGATAAATAAACAAAATCTCTTGTTTACATCAATAAACTAAATTTCCCTTGTTTACACCAATAAATATGTGGACTGTACAACAGCATATATCTCATTCAACCTTGGCTGTACATTCCTATAATGATGTCATTGTTATGTCATTCCAAGTATAAGTGACAATTCATTTTTTCAGGATTGAGACCTCCACTTTATTTTTCTGAAAATCTCCTTTCTGTTTAGCATTTTGTAAGTTTAAATTTAGGATCATTCCATTCAGAAGTAAGGTTATGATTTGAAGCATCTCTATTTTTGCTTTTTGTTTCCAGCTGAACAGAAGTGATAGTGATAGTTCCATGCCTTTATACAAGAGAGGACCCTTTCAGAGGAACTCTTTGGAGAGGAGAAGTTTGAGACACAAACGGGTTTGTAAAAATTGAATCATTTTTCTTAATTTTTCATTAAACCACAAGCCCAGTATTTTATCTCTGGAATTAAAAAATGCCAGATAAATAATTTAGTGCTAATTAAGTTCAAAAATGACAATTTCAAGATTGATATGTAGTGTTTACTTTAGTCATACATATATACCCCAGTCTTTAATATGGTTTAAAATGATAAATTTTATTGCTGTGAGATATAAGCATATGTATAAAATATTTGTATATTTCGAAAAACATGGAAGGTCCTTCAGTGGTAAAAATCATGCAGCTAGACTTGTTCGTTGTGTGATTACAATACACTATGCATGTATCAGAAATGGTAAATAACATGCAGCTAGACAGGTTACAATACGCTATGCATGTATCACAATGTAACAGATTGTTGGAATGATATTTATCTCACCTAGGCAACTTTATAAATTATTATTACATCATTACTCTTATTGCCATTAGTACTTGAATCATCTTTAGTGTCATGATCATTGTGAAAGTTATCATGATGATTATTTTTTATATACTTTAAACTTCATCTTTCATTGTCTCTCCTGTTTGAAACAATATTATTATTCATTTGATTCATTGTAAAATGATATGGCAGGTTACGTAAGTTTGAAACTTGGCTCTTTTAGTATGTACTCTGTTGACCACTACTTAGATAATTGCACTAATAGTTGTGTTTTCTTTACAGTCCCCAAACTATGCTAACTTGTTTGGTGGCCGATTTTTGCCACGTACATCCTTAGACTTGGAACTGGATCTGCAGGCTTCACAAACCAAACTATCATACCTTAAGGATGAAATTAACAGACTGAAGGAATTAAAACAGCGTTTAGAGACTGCCAAGTCAAAAGGTAATGAATTGCTGAAATGTTGGTGATTTTTCACACAATCTGTTTTCTAAACTCTTCTTTTGGTAATATATTCCTTGCTAGCAATAGGCATGGACACCTATCATGAAAACATTTTTTGGAGTCAATTTTACATGACATTTTGTTTGCTTTGACCCCCAGTCACTGTAGTCCCAATTTTTATTTTAATGCTTAGAAGGACTTGAACTTCATAAAAGAGTTCAGTTTCTATCAGGAATTTGACATTGTATTTTAAGGTTCATAACCTTTTCCTTGATTGTTTTTATGCTCTACTGGGTACCCAAGTTTAGCAACTCTGTAGCCATTATTGTGCTGATGTGTGCAGAAACCAAAACAATAGATGCATGTATCATTTAATATTAGTCTATGAGCTGAAATATTGGTACAAGTTTAGAATAAATCTAGCACTACAGGGTGTTTGAAGTAGATCAATATATTACATGTTGAAATTTGTAATATTTAATTTTTTTGGGAATAAGGAAAGATGAGTGTATAGTTTATATTCATCAGTCACAATTGAGAGAGAAAGACAGAGAGATTGATTAATTATCCTCAAAATTGTTTTACCGTTTTCATGCAGTTAATGGGGATGGGAAAGCATCGTGACTTATTAAAACTGTCCCTTTCATCTCGGATTTCTAGATAAGTACATATTCACACTGAATCTGATTTAATTAAACACTTGACCAGTTTAAAAAAAAAAATTGATACCCCTCCAAACAAAACAGGTTGTCTTGTCAAGAGTCTTAAGCACAAGAAGCAGAGATCAAAAAATGTCAGTAAAATTTTTCTCCAGTTGTCTTGGAATTATGTTACTATTTTTATGCAGTGCATGAAGAATGAGAAGGCACCCTGAATTATTAAAACTGTCCTCTTGCACCTTCGTTTTCTGCCTATGTACATATTCACACTGAATTCTATTTCAAGCATCCTAGACACCTCACCTTCCTCCACTTCAAAGTTGTCATGCCAGCAGAAAAAGGGTGGCATTGGGGAGAGACACACAGAAGAATATAGCTGCAATGTATAACTTTGTCTGGTTGACAGAATTGCTGATAGATGTTTTTAAAATCTTGAATCTAGTGCAACAAATAATATGTGTACTAACATTTTCGATGGTTTACTTGACAGATAAATTGCAGTTAAACATCTGTAACAAACCTTGACACTGTTTTCTTTGGGTCACAAGATGGTTTAGGGTGCTGATAGAGTATTTTAAGTGTGGTAAAGTCATAAGAAACTCATTACAGGAGAAGACATGTTTATGCATATCATTGGTCCATATAAGATGATATTTGCACAGCATGTTGAAAATTATATTAGAATGATTCCAATATGATGTCTCTAATGCACATGAAAAATGTGACATCTGCAGCATATAAAATCTTTTGGAGATTCAAGACATAGCAGCCATAAGAAGACCCAAGTGCACTCCAGAGAGGGCATGGTGACACCCAGGAAGGGCTGCTGGGTACAGTGTCCTTCAAAAACAGGTTAAGGACAACACTGCCATTATCACTGGAATGCTCTGCATAACTTGAATACTTGTTTTAGTCATACATAGGGCTTCTTTTACCTAGTTCCACAGAACTTTGAGTTACACAAGTTCTTCTAAGAGTTACATTTGATGGACCTGTTACGTGTCTTGCTTAGGGTTAGGGACTTGAAAATTAAACCGAGTCCTGAGCTTGGCAGTCACATAAGTTTGATTTGTATCTGGTTCCCAAAAATTGCTTTCTCGTGTCAAGGAAATATTGCATGCTCAGTGCACTTTAAAATTTCTTCTGTACCCTTTCCTTGTAGGAGAGACAGAGCTGCCAACTTGGCTCACAGATGATGAGCAGTTTCAGAAGTTGCTAGGGGATGCTGACAAGTTGGTAAGTTCAGGTGGATGTGAATAAAGAATGGGAATGCAGAAAATGCACATCATTGATGCAGCCATCCATGACACATGTCATGTATGCATTAGTTCGATTCAGCTAACAAAGGTTTGACATAGACACGTTTAAGTTATACTGACACAGAATTTCCTGTAGGTTTCTCATGTGATGACATAAAAGAAGTATAAGTAAAGGGGGCTAGTAAAACTTCCCATTCCCCATTTTTTGTTTTACTAGTGAAGTCCAACAAATTCCATAACAATATGAAATCCAAACTTGTCTTTCATCAAACCAATTACTTATTTATTAGCCTGGTCATAAAAGTGATTATCTTTAGGAATGTCAGAAAGATCAAATAACTCCATATGATTATAAATATCTAAATAAATATCGCCAGCAAATATTTTATAAATGTGAGAAGCTCATTATCAACCTTTTTACGAATATTTTCCATTGTTGTTTCAAATATGGAATTGTTCATAAGTTTAAAGAAATCTTTTTCAAAATCTGTAGTTGCAACTGTTCTCATGTCATTGTTAAATTTAATATAATTGGCCATCCTCCAAGATTGTTTTACAAGCAATACGCAATGTATTTTAACTCAAATTAAACTGGTCAATGGCTTGTTTGAGATTTCTATAGTGACAAACATAGTCACATTTATTTAACAAATTTGGCACTAACATTTTAATAAAACATGCTTTTTCTCGTAGATTTTGTAATTGTTCAACTGACAACAATGGACTTCGAAGTAAAATGTATTCTTTAAAATCAGCTTCTGGAAAAGAACCAAAGAAGCAATAGGTGTTAAAAAGTATGTTGTAAAAAATAATATTGGTCCTGATGATTATATTAATGTGTTATTTAACAATAAAAATCATAAGGCCGAAAAGACCTTGTTAAGATCTTATAAACATCCAGTAAAAACTGATAAAGTTATTAAACTGGGTTTAACTAATTTTGATGACAAGTTGTAGTGTTTTGATTGAGTAAACACACTTGTGTTAGGTCATTATAAAAGCATATAAATGTTTTCTTCTATTTTCTGATAGACTATTGATAGCATGAGTAAACAAGTCATTGAAAGGATCAGATAGCCAATCCCTTAATTTTTCTTGTAATCATGTTATTGTTTAGAATACACAATGCAATGATCACCATTAGGTGCTTGAAAATAATTGTTATAAAATTTGCTTTTCCAAACATTACCTTTTTCTTCTTCTTTTATACATTTGACAAAATTTATTTCATTTTTACCTAAGTTAAAAATAATTTCATATAATAAGGATAAATTTTCTATTGGCCATCATGGCACTTCACAATAATCTAATTCATAAGAATAATCAGTTGATCTTGAGAAACTTTATACACAATTTAACATGTAATCTCTACCAAAACCAAACCCCATTTTATTTAAAATTACATATTTTTAATTTACATCAAATATGATAATAATACCAGTTAAATATTTATCTTACCATAGTAGTACAAGTAAAGTGGGCTAAAAATGTTACTATGCAAAATTATTTGTAGTTTTAATTGAAACAATGTTTTAAGCTCATAAGAAATTTTTATAAAGGTGGTATGGTAAGAATTTCTTTTATAAAAACTTATTTCTAATCATTTTTCATTTACATAGGTGATGCAAAATTTTACAATAGAAGGTTTAAAATGCTTAAAAAAGCATTTGCTAGTAAGACAAAAAAATGGGATATGGAAAGGTTTACTATCCCCTTTTACTTATACTACTATAAATGCTAAATAGATGTTATTTTATTATTGTGATTAGTTTTGTTTTCTTCCAATGGATCAGTGGCCAGCACTATGTATTGTTAAGGTAGTACAAAATATTACTTCACATAAGAAGCTGCCAGTTTTATGTAACCAAACAAATTGAAAATATATTCATCTGTGAAGACATAGAATCTTTGAACATGTATTTAATGTTTTTTATTCTGATGCTGTTCTATTTCACAAATTGGCTCCTTTTTGGACAATATGCAAAGTACTATTCAAAAGATACCTACAATACTAGACATTTTGTCAGCTTATGTTTTTAAAGGTAATTCATTTTGTTTTGAGAGCAAGAACTTTCATAAATAAAAATCTAGTTTTGTTGTTTCATTCATTTGAAAATCTTAGGTTTTGAAAACTTGTATCTCGTCTATGTAGCAGTGCTGCACAAAGCAGCAAGGTTTGTCTTCACTTTTTTACATGCTCAAACATAAACAGCGTTGGGACTTAGTTTTGTATTTTGTATCTTTTAGGGTACATAAGCAACAAGAAAGTTAGTTAAATGTTTTCCACTGTAAGCTATTTTTCCCATCCCCCATATAAATATATAAAGAAACAAATATATGTATTTAAAGCATTTTATTTTATAACTGGTGTAAAATTTATGAAAATTTGAAAAGAGAATCTGATGTAAGTGAGAATGTTGCATTGAACAGTTAATTACATCTTATTTCAGACTACAAAAATTGTGCAATATCAAGTAAGACCTGCTATGCTGCATCCGTTATTTCTTAAGCATGGTTGTATTAGTTAAAAGCCTGAAAAAGTACCATGTGTACCATGGAACTAACATCTCTTATTCCTTTCCTCTTTATTGACTGTTAACAATGCTACATATTTAAAATTCATTGTGATCAGTTAGGGCTGTTCCATTATACAAATATTGAACACAAGGAAGGCATTTTCTTTTGTGATGAACATATGCCAATGTATTCAAATTAACTGTTGAAAAGAAGATGGTAAAAAATTCAAAATTGCATCTGTAGCTGACTTTTTTGTATTGAAAGTGCCTCTCTTGGTCCCATGTATGTTTTACTGGAATAGCCTTTATTTATATTGTCTGATAAATGGATCATTATATACTCGAGTTTGTCCTGTAGTCTGAATAAGGGAGGTAAATAATCAATATCTTCTTAAAGCATTGTAATGTCATTGATGATGGTGTGTTATGGCATTATAATATTATTATCCAGTTTACCTGCTTTATTCATGCTCTTCTTGAAATATAAATGAAGTGGGGTAAAGAAAAAATAGAGTATGCTTGTTTCAGTATTTGTAATTTTGTCTCTGTTAAGAAATAACTGATTATAAATGAGAGTATATAATAAACAGGTTGTTGCTTACAAACCATCCGATATTTCAGGTGCAACTCATTTTGGGGCAGCCAACCCAGTGTCATGGGCCACTGCCAAAAAAAAACCCCCTCATTCACCTATGATATCAGAAATTACACATGTAATAACCTATAATTATTGAACTGCTTCATCTTTGCATGGTTTAAATCTTAACTCTGTTGCATTTAATCTTCTTACAGGGCATGCTTTTCTCGATTTGTTTTGTTCAGTTACCAAGTGCATTTTAACCGACATATACATTGACCTTACATCATGTACATTGTTAATAGCAGTTCTCCTTTATTATAGTGCACTTCATTCTAACATGGTTCATCATGTAATACCATAACTCTGCTTCCTGCAACCAAAATTATCTTTAAAAAAATATTCACATAGAACTTGGAACATCCATAAGCTCAGAAGTTTGTCAGAACCATTGTACTTAAAATTGATACTGTCAAAATGTGTCTTCACAATCTGCCTTGAATCTGATTCACCACCATTATATTTAGTAAATGTCCAATATTTTATTCCAAACGGTTATAGAATACCCCAAATTCCCGATATCTCAAAACCACTCGCATAATTAATGTCAGCTGTTACATTTGGTAATAACACACAGAACAGCTTTTGTATTTTGTAATAACAACACACAGAACAGCTGTTGTATTTGGTCACAATACACAGAAAAGCTTTTGTATTTGGTAGCAACACATAGAACAGCTGTTGTATTTGGTACCAGCACAAAGAACAGCTGAAATGGCCTCTAGCACTAAAGTCACTCAATATGGTCAGCCCATTAACTTTTATGGACACATCTGACCAGTCACATTAATCCTTCCTGTGATCTGTTAATGTTCATGTGTTGATAGACCGTGACCAATAGTAAGCTTGTTCATTGCATTTGTGATGAAAAATTTGTAACTGAAGTGTGATAATGCAGCATGGCATGTATAATCCATTTCCTAGACAGAAAGCAAGTCACTGATGCTCATTGGCACCATGTACCACAAATAATATGCATTAACAGGGCTCTCGGGGCTCAGAGATTCCAGGTCAAATGCATGTGAAATTTTCAAAAGTTAGCACCATTTCTCCCAGTAATGCAACCCATGACATGCCTAATTTCACACATTTTCATATGTGTTCAACTGTGGACAATATGCAGAATAGCTAAAGACTTAACATGCACAAAGCCAGTGTTACTAATTAACAATCCTTATCATTGCAGTTATCTTCTGAAAAGGACTACTCCAAAAAAGGTTACTACTTAAAAAACAATGTTTTGCCGAGTGTGGTTTTTTAAATATAATTGATAATGACATGAATATAAATCCTGAAAGTAATGAAATCTTTCTCAGTTTGGTTTGGACAATTTTTTCAAATCATCGATATACCATAAATAAGTGGGACTGGATATGGTACTACAGTATCAGTAGTGACTTTACCAGTAGAAAAGTCCATTGACTAGTAAAAATAGGTCGGCAAAATCTGTTTTCATTTTTCGGGAAATGGACTTGTGATAAAAATGACCCTAATGCCAACAAATGAAAATGAAAAACAGATAGGCAAAAGTTTCACTTGACTGGTGACATTGAGTAAAAGAACATAAAACTTGTTTGAATTTATCTTTACAACAGTTCACATCTGCAGTCTCAAGCTACATGTACTTAGCTACCACACATATATGAAGATTAATTCATCATTTTTGTATCCCACCTTTATTTCCTTGAGTTAACTCTTTAAGGCAGTTAACACTTTTTACTAACATATTTTGAATTATTTTTTTGTATGTATGCTGCTTGGTATACTTTTTTCATTCCTTTGGTTTTTCATTCTTTTGTTTTCAATTAATGATATTAATTTGCACACACTTGCACATGGTACTGTGTAATGCCAGGTATTTACTCTTAATACTTTCATTGGAGGGAATGGAGAAACTATATTACTTGCAGAGAATGCTGCACACAGCAATCAAAGTAATGTTTTTGTTTTCTATTGTTGTTTTAAGGGTAAAAATAATGATGCAATATATAATGTTTAAACTTGTCTTTCTATTTACTGAAGTATACTTTCTCTTTAGAGTGATATCATAAATGGCTAAGAATTCAATCCTGGTATTAAAATATGAGCATGTGCATTTTCATTTTCTGTTCTATCCTTTTGAATGTGAGGGACATAAGAGTTTATGCAAGGGACTCTCAGAGATATTCTGGGAACCTGAAAAGTTCCATGAGTGACGAGTTCAGACACTTCATCCAGTAATTGTGTTGAGAGCATGCATGTGAAATCAGTTATGTTTTGGGGTAAATTCAGATATTGGAGATTGTTTTTGTTTATTTTATAATCTCAAAATCACATGGATTTCTTTTGTGAATTATGTTATGGAACCCAGGATTAGACATTATAATAAGTAAACAGCGCTTATTCTGTTTGGAATAATACTTTTACTGTAAAACTTTGCTTGTGTTTTGACATAATTGGATTTAAAATGGATTTCATACAAAGAAGAATGTATTTGATTTATGTTGCTTGTGCTTTAGAATTGCTGTGTTGGTGTTTTGTGGCATTCAGTTGGTAATCATCTTACCTAATCAGTGATTTCAGGTGGATATGAGATAGACAATTGACAGCAATAATGTTTCCTGAATCTGTTTTTTCCTTTTTGACTGGCATTTTGATTATTCCCTTCCTTTCCCACTCTTACATAAACATGCATGCATGCATTCATCACATGTTAAATCATTCTGTCTATATGATGGTCCAGTACAAAATGCAGTCAGCAGTTGCGGACCCCAACTAATGTCTTGTAACAAGGGACAGGTGTACCATGAGTGTACATATTTTGCATTGAAAGGCAATACATTTGATCGGCTTCCACTCAATTTTCTTAGCAAGATATAAACTTGAGGATGGTATCTACAACAATATATTGTGCTGAAAATGAGAAATAAATCATAATGACATTATGATTTTTTGAGTGGACATTTTGAGAAGCACTTTCATATAGATCATGCAATGCATTGATTTAATATTAGTAAGTCAAGCCATTCATATGTTCATAACCACATCTCCTAAACCTTTATGTGGATATTCACTAATCTTGATACATAAGTCACAGTCAGCCAAATTTCACTTCCTTCAATTCCAAGTTAGTCAGCTCCAGTGGCCTAAGTGATTAGAGACTATTAAGCACAATAGTTGCACTATATTGCCAGCTAAAAATAACGTTTAAAATAATGCATTGTAATTTAGAATGAAAAATCCTGCTGAATCAGTATGAAACCCAAAGCACATAAAGATAAAATATAAAACTTAAAGATGCTAAAATTAGAGATGACTTGCTTACTTTTAGTAAGATTGTATAAATACAAGATTATGGTGAAAAATGATGTCACATTATATGCATAGGTTCTTCTTACTGTTGTTTAGATAACAACACGTCTTCATTTGTTCTAAATTTTGTCCATGAGACTTTTATTTTCTTTGGTGTTGAAATCATTATTATTGAAATTTATGATGAAACATTTCCAAAATAGTTTGGCCTTTAAAGAAAGTACCCTCCCCAGCCTTAAGCTTTCAGTCATTTACTTGAGAAAAGGCTACAAAAGGAGTACTTTTAACAATACATTATCTCATTACGCATGGAAAAGAGAATGTGCAATATCTAGAAATGTTTTAACTATAAATATGGTTCAGTTAAATATTTATGCAAAATTTGTTATTACTACATTGAAATAAATGAAGATTTAAGATCTTGTCATAGATTTGCTTTGAACACGAGCAAGTGAAGGCATTTATTTTTCAGATGATTGACATGAATATCTTTCAAGTCGGATAACTAAATCAAGCTGAATTATATGGCAAAGGAGAATTTTGAGATTTTGAGTAAAATAAGTAGCGACTTGATTTCAGTATATTGAGTACACAAATGATGCTTATATTGGAGAAACTACAACTAAACATAGACTACAACATCATACATATCAATATTACTATCCTTGCATTGAATGTGTGATCAAATTGGTACTTGACAAGTAACTTGTGCTGATTCAGGAATAAACATAGATACTATCACAAAAGCTCTTTTTAATGACCATGTCATTAAATGTTTTGATCATTTAAGTGTTGATCTGCATATTAGTTTATTACCCAAATGTCGCAAGTTGTCAAATATGAAATCGTTCAGTTTTGTGGGTATAAATTTTCTTCATATCATGAACATGAAAATTGAAATTCTTGTATTTAATTTTATAACACACAAAGAAATGAATTTTGGGGGTCAATTTTTACATGTTGGTGCATACAGCAGTTATCTCCCTTTTGTCTTTTAGATAAAGCAAGACCAGGCCCCTCCATTGTCCAAACAGGACCGACGTGCAGAACAGCTATTAAAGCGGGTGACAAGGGAGGTGCAGAGAATGAAGAGGAACAGTCCTAATGCTGTATCTTTGTCATTTAGGTCAGTGCAATCCTTCTAACTGAGCAAGATATTTTTAAAGTAAACGCCACAAGCTGATAGCTGAGTGATCATGTGGCTTTTTTATTTTTCGTGAATAGGAGAGAACACTTGTGTTTACAGCATGAGGCATGGAAAATACCCTTTTTTAAGATGTATTTGATATTGAGGTGTTTCTGAGATGTTTTCTCCAATGCAGCTTACATATAAACGTTTGAGCAGATGTAATGTTGTTGGTGTTCTGGGGCTTAACACCATTTTTCAGCACA
>QKMX01100739.1:0-14543 GCA_003401595.1 Venustaconcha ellipsiformis | reverse complement strand
CTATTCTACAATAAATTTCCTATATTGTGTTAAGTGTAGCATTGATGTGATACACGTTATAATTTTCCTTATCGCCGGTGAGAGTCTATCAAAGTTAGATAAGCTATTGTTAGCATGTTAATCTCATTGCCATCGCTGTTATGTGCTATTTCTAATAGGGTCTTTTTATCATAAAAGTCCTCGCCTAGCACTCGAAGTACTAGATGTTTAATAAATGTGTCCTTAGCTTAAGATTTTTAAGGAACTTGTGTTTCCTGTGTCACTTAGTTTGTCAAGCTCGCAGTGAATCTTCTTTAGTCGCTCATGTTCGGGTTTCTTACCACCATAAATTTGGCTTTAAGAGGTTAGATGTTTCAATAGTCAAATAAGTTTATTTAGCTCAAGCAGTACATTTATCAAATATTTTTCAACTTTTAATCACCGCTCCTCTCACTTGCAGGACAGTATTTGCTAAATATATCAAAATCTCTGATCGCGTACCTCAGTTGAGGGCCTCTCATTCCAGCAACTCTGGAAAAGTTATCGCTGTTCTCATTTAGCCCGGATGATTGGAAAGTTCATTTTCTAATTAGAGCAAGTATACTTATTGCTCTTACCTTCCCAACACATTCTGGTATTGCTGATCAAAATCAGTTATTTTGATCTGCGTTTTCACGTTTACTATAAAATTATAAAATCTACATATACTATAGATTATAATTACATTACATCTTTGAGTGTATATATGTGAAACATAGACAAACCTGAGTAAGAACATCTAACAAATACAACATAAATCCAGAAATACGAGTACTTGCTTGTGGTAAGTACAATTGCTTGGAAGTAGTAAAATGATCACTTATTATATTATACAGCGTAGCCCAGTTGGAATCATCATTTGATCCATCTAATGGAAAGTAATATTTGCTTTCGAACTTAGCATTTAATGGATCTCGCAGTTGAAATTTCGATATTGAAACAGCCACTGGAAATTTTATTTTGATCCACGAGTTTGATGTTTCGTCATCTGTGATCCACTATAACCCGTCATATACAGGGCTGTTAAACGCAAACGCATAAGTTGGATTATTCTTCAAATGATAACTTGACGCAGATGCAATAACACTCCAACGATTATTTGTAAGCATCAGCGAGATGTGGAATATGACCGGCATTACTTTAAACCCGTTTTGTACTACCACCAGTGGATTGCGATTGTGTAACACTATTCACTTACTGTTATTAGTAAGATAGGATTAGAAACTGGTACATACGTTCAAGTTATCTTCTGGGAAACAAGATGATAGTACCAGTAACTACGACTCCGGATTTTTGAAGAGAATTGGCACCTGCAGAAATAATTTTACTTACTGAATGATGAACGTATTTTAGCATCCGCAGAAAATGCATTTGTAAGCTCAAATGGATTATGAGTGGTTGTAATTTATTTCAAGCCTATACTTATCATACCTGTCATCGTATCACCGGACTTTGCTATTCGTGATGTGAGCAGCAGGTAAGGCGTGGTAGTCAAGAACAAAACAAATCTGTTTTGATAGTGCTGACGTAAGGCGAATATTTGTCAGAATCAGTTTAAAGGATTAACCTGAACGAGCAATTGCAAATAATAATACTAGAAATTTATCTCGTGTTTCTATGTTCCTGCTGGAGGCGACGCAAAAGTATAAGGACGCTGATACTGGATTTCAGATATCAGTGCAAGAGTGTCTGTCTTTTTTTCCGATATTTAATTTTGGTGTGTCTAAGCGCAGCGAACGAGATATTGGATCAGCCGCTGGTATTGAGGTAATGTGGACGTTAGGAGCTGTTCAAGAAGCTGCTGGTCCTATAAGTTGTTTCACAATACTACGCGTATGCGCTTGTAACATGTAATATATACATAATGCTTGACGCAGATGGAGGTAGGATGACTGTACAGGTTTAGTGATAACAATATTTTATCTGATAAAAAAATGATGAAATATAGTCTGAATGATATTGATTTGACAGGGACAAAACAAAAACTAACACGAGCTATATAAGTGAAAAACGGTTTCCCTAAAATAGATTTCTAAACTCATCGCGTTCCAAGAATATTGACAAATTACTTCCTACACATCGACAAATAAGCTAAATGTTCACTAATACACCGTATCTACTTGATATGTCAATGTCACAAACAACAGTATTTGCAAGATCAAAACCAATCCTTGGTGGATCAATTGGTACAACGATAGCAACTTTAGCATTAACACTTACGTTTGGTGTTGCTGCAGCATGTGGTGCGATATCATGGGCAACAAAGAAAGAGCTGAATGAGGTGACTCAGTTACCGGTGACGAAATCAAACAGTTGTTGAAAAACAGTGGATAATAAAAGCAACGGAGTGCTTTTCAGTACATTCTTAATTGATCAGTAATTATAAAACAATACCAACAACAGCAGGCATGGCACGAAGTCTATTACCAAACCTGTGAAAAATAGGATGCGGACTGCAATCACAACCAGTGAGAAGAAGATGTCGCCGTAGATTGATGATACCTGGAATCAGAAAATGAAATCATCCATTATAAAATAATTCGCGTTAAACAATATTGACATGGCTGATAATCGTAACGGTTTCAGCGGTTGTATCAGAGTATTTTTCAAAGACGAACTAGCAAACAAATTACAAACTACTGATCAAATTGTGTTATTAATAGATAAGATTTTAATTATGGATTTGGTACTCTCTGGGAAGCACTTTACGACAAGAATTATGTTTGCTCGTTTGGTATTACTCCGAGTGATATTTTCAAACAATACATACTACAAATTATAAAAAAGTAAATTTAGAACTCTAATCAACTTCAACCTGTCGAAACTTCAGCTTGTGGTTACTATTGCGTTATATTTATCTCGCATATGTCAAAGTCATCTGGTGAATATGTTAACTTCTAAAGTTTATTTCATACAATTTAACCAATTTCCTAGTGTCAGTAATTATAGTAAAGCGGTACTTTGATCGCAAATAGTCTAGCAATAATTTTGTCTGGTATCCAATATAAAAACGGCAATATACTGTTTCAAATGCAGAAACAAAACCAAACCAATAGCATCTATGAAACAACACAAACAGCCTCTAATAACAGAAAAATGTTGAATAGTCGATATTTTGTATGCGATGGAATTGCCGGTGGTTGTGCAATGCAAACCCAGTGTGCTAGCATTCTGACAATAAGGTCCCATGAAAATGTTATTTTAGTAAGCGACTAAAAATAAATAAAATGAAATTGTGAAGATGTGAACAAATATCTTTCCTATGAACAAAGTAAAATATTTGATTGTTGCCAGCCTTGCAATCGTAGATTATCGGATTTAGGATTGGATATACATATAATTACTGGCAAATTACTGAAACCAAAGGGAGGTCGGATATTGCCAGGACATAAATATATCTGACCATGTAATACATTTGATTAGCAACTCGACGAAAATGAAAGTCTTTTACAGGAACAAGAACTTTACAATGCAGATGATGCAATTGGAATGCGTCACGATATTTGTTACCGTGATCATGTCGACGATAAACTTGGTTGCGATTGGGTAGTGCTAGAAGAACTACGATATGTGAAAGAAAATAATATACGAGAACGATTTGACATAAAACTCGTACAAAGTATGATTGGAGAAAAACATAAACTTGGCTTTGAAATGCCTAAGAAGCTTGCCTCAGATATTAGTGGAAAGTAGACCATTCTGGATAATGCGCTTCACAAACGTTAAAACGTTTATTTGACAATATTGCGTCGCAAACGAAGTCGATTATATCTGAGCACCAGTTCTCGCAGATATGCAAAAAATTGCAGAGTACAACGACAAAATACATGTTTAAAGTCATTATCGTGTTAAGTAAATACTCGTTAAGTTTTACTGTTACCAATAGAACTGGATCGACAATAATAGATGCATTGAGAGACATAATTGCTAAGACGGACTGTCCACGGAAGAGAGGTTCTTTAAAGAAACGTTCGAGTTGTTTCTGAAATAAAACAATATAAATCATGTGTTACATGTAACGAAGGAAAAGGTTTTATTGTCGAGCGCTTAAATCGTGCGATGAAAGAAAATCTCTAAAAGCAGCGTACAGCAAAAACCCATCCAAATATATTGATCTGCCAGCAATAATATCAGATAATAATAACACTAAGAATGGTACACCAGGTATGTCATCGAAAGAGCCAATACAAATCCAAATCTTGCAAAAAAGAACACATATTGCAGACACAAGTTTATAGTTGGTGATTGTATCAGAATTTTGTTAACGAAACAAATATTTGAAGAAAGTTTTTTCCCTGAACTGGTCTGAAGAAGTTTTTGTCATCGACAAGACTTAACACCAATACCGTTAACATATAAGCTAAAGGATCGTGCAAACGTAGAAGTAATATTTACGAACAGGTACTTCAGCAAGTAATATCTAACAACACAATATATATATTTGTTATCAAATGAGTGATAGAAAAATTTGGTAATACAAATTTAGTCAAATGACACGGTTACGGTGATAGTTTTTAAGGTTGAATAACAACTATGTGACTAGATCGCTAGCTATTCGATTAGATCGCTTTAAATCTTCTCGTATGTTAGAAGAACAGACCTACCTTTTGCATGTTTACACAACTTTCTTAGACGTCGTTTACAATCTGCAATTAAACCTGTCATCACGTTTAAGATCCGT
This sequence comes from Venustaconcha ellipsiformis, assembly GCA_003401595.1. Classification (NCBI taxonomy): domain Eukaryota; kingdom Metazoa; phylum Mollusca; class Bivalvia; order Unionida; family Unionidae; genus Venustaconcha; species Venustaconcha ellipsiformis. The sequence continues at coordinate 9,844 of QKMX01100739.1, read as the reverse complement.
GCAAAAATAGAATCAAATTCTATATTTTTAGACCACAATAAACTTCAAGTTGTCCAATACACATAAACGGCTTGAGTATCTCCCAAACTATCTGATACGCTGTGACAGCAAATTAATTGTGTTATCTTCTTTGGAAGGTGATACTTCCCATTATGCAACATAAACTTGTTCGTGTTGAGGGTATAATGCCTGGTTCATCGATAAGTTGATCATCAGTTGCAGAAAACATATATTTCAAGATCAAATTGTGATTGTTCTACAATCCGGTGTAATGTACCCTTATTAATCATTATAATCTGAGTGTTATTTCTTTCTTCGCATTTGTCAGGAAATCGAATTTGCTTCAGCAAAAACATGTCACATCTGCGAGCAAGTGTTTACGTCTGAACTTGTCCAGGATCGAGTAATCATTGTCATATTACAGGTAAATATCGTGTTCCAGCTCAAGACACATACTATCTTAAATATACTGCACCAGAAGGCGTGCTATTGACGCTCATGATTTTAGTGGCTAAGATTTTCTTATTATCACAGAAGCATTCGATAACAAACATATAATTAACCGTCTGAAAATCAATAAAAAATATAAAATAAAATCTATCCCAAATGACACAGAAAAGTATATGTCAGTAAGACTTGCAAGTTGAGATTCATCGACAGTTTACATTTTGATGGCGGCATAGTTAGATGAGCTTGTGAAAAGATGGGAAAGTTTATTAATTTGACAGAACATTTCGGTGAAACTACAAGTGTACTTAGAAGAAAAGGAATTTTAACTTACGAGTATGTTGACGACTGGATAGATGTATTGAAACAATTTACCTGGCTTGGAAATATTTTATTATCGATTAAATCTTGACATTGTCAGCGATGACGACTTTACTAACGCTATGCTAAGCAAATTTGTAATGACTTTGACTGTAAAGCCTTTGGCGATTATCATGATCTATATCTGATCACAGATATGTCATTGCTAGATGATAAATTTGACATTTTTAGAGATGTCATTTTACTGTATGAAAATGATTTGGTTTCAGGACCAATAGAAATTAAAGACTGAGAGACAACGATTTCAATCATCCTGTGTGTATAATATATTATTTTATTTGGAATGCATAATACGTCTTCGTTTCAGTTTGGTGTAATACCTTTATCAATAATTTGTTCATCAGAGAAATTCTAACTTCATCATCAACATTAGATTTATATCTGAGGTACATATTTACATTTGCTGATATTGGATTTTTAATTGCGTAGTTTGGCGACATTTTCCTTTAGCTTATCGAAATTTATATATGCTTCGTTTTAGTACAATTATCTGTARATTGTCAATATATTTATTTGTATTTTTAGCTGTCAAATATTTGTGAATTTGTTCTTTTAGTGATCGTTTAAATTGCTCGACGACAACGCTCTTAACATTATTTCCTTTAGCATATTTGATATGTTTTTATACCAAAAGCTGATGAAAATATTTTATTTAAAAAATCCGCTGCTTAACCAGTCCAGGTTCTGTTTGTTTTTCTTTCTGTACTTATTATGATTTGTTTTAACTTATCAATTAATGATCTTCTTGTCTTATCTGAAACGAGTACACTAAAAGCATATTTGCTAAGATAATCTACAACACTAAAATAAATCTTTTATTATTATTAAATGCAGCTAGATTTGACAAATCAACTAAATCCATTGCCCAGATATAGTCAACAGCATTTTTTCAACAACTTTACGTCGCGTAAACATTTTTAGGTTTGTGCAGTTCTGATGCAAGATCATATACAATTCTTGTTTACCGAGAAATATTTTTCTCCGATAAATCCCTGCACTATTTTTCTGTCAATACTCTCTCGCACATTAACAAGTTTCATATCACGAAATTCGTCTAGCAGTAATTTATCGCAGCCGCCCTTATCTTGCTTGTTATCTTGCTCGTTATCACGATAGGAGGTATCATGATGCATTGCTATTGATTGTATGGTTCTTGTATGGTTCTTGTCCCGGCAGCGGATTATCATTTTATTCTAAATGTTTATCAAGAGGATTGAAAGGTCCTGTATATGTTTGGCCTAGTGATATCCAACCGCCTTTTGGTTTCTGCAATTTGCCAATTCATTTAGGTATATATGTATCTGTCACAATTGTTTCACTGTTGTTGCATTTCTGATATCATGAAACAATTTTATTTTGCTCCAGTCTGATATCTATAACAAAATCTCATTCGCTTCTCATTATTCAATAATCAGCGACTAAAATAGCTTTTCTATTGATGTCAGTACATGGAAATACCAACTCCGGACAACATTGTTGATGAAGATTTCTTTAAAAACATACTTTGTATTTTTCCGCAGATTACTCAAATACTTTTCAGCATTATTCTATTATCTTTTCAGTTTTTTCATCTTTTTTCTGTTTCAGTTTTGCACTTGAGACAGTATGTTGACATTATATCAACGGGTTTATACAAAATTAATTGCAAACTCATCATTGGCATGAGAAGAATACTTGTCAATCTGTAAAATAAATTTTAAAACAATTTAATTTAGGTTTTGGCATTTGTTCTTTTAACATTAGACAATTTTATCCACAAGCGGTTTTCCCAATTGTCTGTAGTTTATCAGACAAATAATTAATGTTTTTTTTTTAATTTTTGAAACATTATTTATGAGATCGCTCAGAGTAAGTCAGAACGAGTTTTTCAGAAGAATTGTTACCGTAAAAAAAACAAATTGAATTCCTGACACATCGACAAAGTCTTATATGTTGTCTACACACAAACCACCTGCTGACATATTATCCAATTCGTCTTTAGAATATACTCCACGAAATCCCTTTTTGGATTTTAATTTTTTGAGTTTATCAAAATTACTCTGGTCCCTGATAGAGAAATTCCACGTCCGATTCCTTGTAAATTAGGAATTAAACTGCCCGCTAATTCTGCTAAATGTCGAGCAAAAGGAAAAGTTCATCCTTGTTTTGTTTTGATTGGTACATGAGGACATCTTATTTTCTGTTTTTAGTTGTTGACGATTTTTAGCTGGTATTTTAATTTTATTGTAACATTAAACTCGTGCAGTGACGAAGTCGACGACGTGAGTCGTTAACAATAGACTTGTTTGATACCATCGCCGGATACCTCTTTCATAGTTACTCTTGATACTGCCCCAGACCCTTTTACCCCAATCATCCTAATATTTGCAAAAGTTTTGGAATTGCACTAGCTATTACATAAAATGCTGGTCCGTGAAATACACCGTCGACCGCCGTAGCAGTTATATATGATGTAGATACTTTAAGCACAAACGGTTTTCCCTGATCGAGTGTATTGATTTGCTGTCTAGTTAACATTACTTTTACTGCGGTTCCTTGAATCATCGGGGATATCATTAAAGAAAAAATATTACATTTGGCGGTCGCTGCTGAAAACTTTGTACTTTGACCTGGCGTTAGGTATATTTCTCTTGTGTATTCCGTTTTCATTGTTTATACATGTTTGTCACACAAATTATACTTGTATAGTCCTTTTCCCCTAAACACGTCGATTGTTAAAAATCTATTACTGACTAACGCGTACACGTTATATTGTTTAGCTGGCAGTACTCCAAGCGTCCAAGTGACTTCATTATCAGCATTCGATCTGATAGCTTGTTCAGAATGTTTTGAAACGTAAAAATAGAAAATAGGATATAAAGATCAAAATTATTCTGTTGATATCTGAGATTCACTGTCAGAATACTAATATTTTAGTATCGCCTGCAATAGATAAATATACGTTTGATATATGTTTATGGTGACGTGATCAACAAAATTACATTCTATTGCACGCTCAGGATACAGTCTAAAATCTATCATAACAAAAATTCGCCTGTCGTCTGGGTTATCAAGTTCATTTCCTGATCATCACGGCTCTCGTGTCGTTGAAATGCAAGAAGTAAATGTCGAGGTAATTGTTCGCTTGACGTATTTGTAACTTGCCATGTGTAATCAGTTTCGTTTGGAATATATGTTTGATAAAATTATGTTCTGCTGACACTAGATCTTTTTTTATACAAGCAGTAAATAGTGATTCGAGTTCCATCGCTTAACACACCGATGCAACAACACGTGGCATGCACATCGCTAATCTTTTAATAGCAAACTGAGCTCTGCAGCTCCATCAGCGTGCATTAATCCTAGAAAACCTTTGTTGTTGTAATAATTGCAAAATCCAAAGATTTGCTTCACGGAAGCTTGTTATTTGGAGAGATTCTGCGGCAAATGATTAACGTTTGACATAACCTTCATTATATTACTGTCGTCGTATATTTGTAACGGCTATTCGAATTACATTTGCAATATCAATACAGCATTGCCAGAGAGATTATTGATTATATTAATGTTATCTGGAGGAAGAGCACCAGTACAAGTGCGGAATTTGCTATCATGAATGAGGTACCCTTAAACCACATCATATAAGTGGCTACATATCTCGAGTAACCATTACTGAACGAGACCTTACTGAGTACCGTTCTCGCTATAGGCAAGTGCATTGAAGTATCTTACACAGTTTGTTTGACCAATTTATATCGTGCTCTTTTAAACAAAGTTAGAGCCGTTATTGACAAGTGCTCTTTCTGCGCCATCTGCTATGTTACGGCCTATCTCAGTTAAAAACTGACCACGAAAGTCTAATACTGCCTTCGGCGGTGACACAAACAAGTCTTCATCTCTCGTGTTAAAAGGTTTAACACCAGCTTTATTTGGTTCGTATTGAGTTCTGGTCGAGGTACTCAACGTATTCGTATTTTGTCCATATGTTATCGGTATCATGTTCTTGGGAGAGATCGAGATAATATTTGACCGATATTTTATTTATAATAGCCACACAAATTTCAGCGATTAAAATGCAGCAGGTGTTATTCCTGTTGTCGCTGAAAGTTAACGTATTACATTATCACCGCTTGGTCATAACATTCTTTTGTGGTAGTTATCATAGCTCGTTCTTTTCCGATTCTGGTGCAATATTTGATATTGCTCGTTTTATTTCTGTGTTTGATGGTTGGTCTTTAATTTTATCAGCAACCTTTTGACCCACCGCAGGTTTATCGGCAGATGCAAAAGATTTACATATGTCAAGATCAATTGGTGCTACTTTAAGCGCAATTCCTGGATCATTTCAATTATTTTAGGAAATATATTTCCAAAAATTCCAACTAGAATTTCTGTCTTATAAATGTTTTTGTCTCATAGCTGTTATTAAATTAGATTCAAAATTTACGCGCAATAGCTCCGCTGTTGTGTGCTTATGTGGCAGTGATATGTGAGAACTTCATTGTTAAGGTCTATTTGTCTACACAATTGATATGTTAGTTGCATTGATATACTAGTTATTTGATTTTCAGGAGTAATTGGATAATATATTATTTGTCATGGAGTAACTTGCATATGCAATTCTGGTCAGACATCGGGTCGTTTGACCCTGACTACCTCTAGATGAGTACAACCGTGATGCGATAGAACAATCAATCAATATTGTCTTTACGTCAGTTATATTTACTGGCAGGTCACCGTCGTATGTTATAGTTTGTTAAGTGATTGATCCGTATTGTTTGCGAGCAAATCTTATCATGGACACAATACTAGTTGCTGTTGAAAAATATATTAACAAGTTATTTGTTTAATGTAATTCTAGCTCGTAGCGTATTGTTTCAAAACCAGCTCAAAATTACCTGCAAGACCAAAAGTGCCGATCATTTCTTTTATCCTTTTATTGGTATCAGTTACGTTATATGCTCCCTATGGTCTTTTAACTGATTTTTATGCTCAAGAATTAAATGTAAATTAATCGTTATAATTTTCTTTCACATTTGCCATAATGTATCTGAAATTTATCCGATTTCCTACCGTTTGTTCGGATCCAGTATTATTGACTGATTATAATTGACAGAAAGGTTTGCGCTGTCACTCGTTGTTCGTGAAGAATCAAGTAAAAATGTTTTTTGACAATATATAAGATCGTTATATAAATTCGGACGATGTTAGTAATCCGTTCAATCTAAGATGATCTAGTATATCAATAATTTTGTTATCGATTTCACTGCTTTCATTAACGTCTTCTTTAGATGATATCAATACCAATAGTCTGTCAGCTATTTCTGGGTTTGATAAGAGAACTTCAAAGCCAGATCCAATTCTTTCCTCTGATAATCTTTTATCTCGGTTACGTTCATAATTATCGAATGATCTTTCAAACGTCTAACCATTACCATAACCTTGTGGTCTAGTTATATACCGACGTGCTTTTTTATTCAAAGTACCAGCAATAGTTCCGTCTCTCATTGTATCTAACAGAGGCATTACGTTTTCCTCGTACAAAACATTTTTGATATTCTGTAGTTTGCATAAAATCATCGTATATTTTTCTTAAAATATCCATCAGTTTCTTGTAATCATCTTCTGACTATTTTCCAATGTTATTAAAACTTTTATGCAAAATCTTAAATCTCTTTGAAGAGACATACCTTCCACAATACTTTTTTGCATCATACTTTGTTGCTTGGCTAATTCCTTAGTTCGCTTTGACATATCTTCCATCAACTTTTTTAACTCAGCTGGATTCACCGTCAATCTCGCTATCACATGTTGAAGCGCAAGAGACTTGTTCATTATTATGTCAAAGTTAGTCTGTCGTGTAATAGGATCAGCAATATTTCTTACAAGTACAGCTACAGTCGTTTTAGTTTCATCTTTTGGTTTTTCCCCGCGTAAACCTAACAAGCCTTTTTCTTGTATTTTTTAGTTCCTCTGGAGATAATGTGGATACCTCAGCTTGTTTGCCAAGTACTGTTTCGGCAACTGGCTTAAAAAGTTTGGCAATTTCTTATTCCGCTTGAACTTGTACTCAGCGAGCTTCTTCCGCGTTTTCATAAAAGCAGCTCGAGTTGTAATAATTTTTTAATACTTCGTTTCTTTTTTATGCTCATCCATTGTTATTTTTATGCACTTTTAGCTGGATCACGTGCGAGTTTATTAAATAAGTAAACGTTATATATGTCTTTAGTTGCCCGATGATATACATTAATAAATCTATCTTTTGACATGTCGCCACATTGCTCGTTTGTAATATTTTGTACGTCAACGTTGTCCAGTCCTAAAAATAATATAATGAACCATTATTTCGACTAACAGATCTGTCAACATTATAAAACCTTGAGCGGGAAATTAGAGTTACATTTCATATTTCGTTACAGTGAAATACATTATCGTTTTTATACATCTCTTCATTGCTTTGTGGAAAATTATCAAAAGTAACAATGTTATGTTCGGACGAATGAAGTTGATTAACTGGAACAAGTTCATCTGGTTGTTTGATAATACAAAATCTTAACCTCAAGAACATCATGAAGTTTACTATATTCGTTAAGTATATTGTACTTTTGTTGTGTATTAACTGTGTAAATATAAAATCGATCGTAGTGAAAACTATCACCGAGAAGTTTATTCATGAGTAAGTTTGTTTATCCCTATCCAGTTCTTCCAGTGATAAGATAATGACAATATGGAAGTTCGTTGTTGTGTTTATGTTTTACCAAACGGCTTGTATCAAATTTTAAAATTGACCTTTTGCCATTGTTTTTATACAATCATTTTATATAATTTACATATAAAACATTGTCAGACAATAAATAAAAAATGAGCTATTATACAAAATTTGGAAAAAACATTAAGATATTCGTCGGATGTGAATTCATTAACAAGCGGTAAGATTGATCTATCAAGTTTCCTAAACTAAACCTGGCGAGACGATGTCAAGAAACCTGTCTATTTCAAATGAACGAGTATTTGGTTTAGAAACGGCGTATCCACCAATAAATATCGCCAATACACAAGCTGTTAGTTATGCACAACGTATATCCGTCGACAATACTAAACTATCATTAACAGGAGGAACCTTAAGCGGTAACTTAGATATGTCAGGAAATATTTTTGGAGAGCGGGTATACACCAACAAACTTAAATTAAACTCAAGCGGTAAGTTATTTAAACTTGAAGTATGTGGAAGGCAACAAGCTTGACAAAACTGGTGGAACAGTTACAGGTCAAGTAAACAATTTATTGGTGTTAGATACTGTGTGTCCGCCAGAAAATGTAGATAATACACAAGCTGTAAGTTATGCACAACTAAAATCTGTTGACGATAATAAACTTAACAAAAGCAGGTGACACAATGACAGGTAACCTGATAATAATCATTAAATAAAAAATAACAGGCTTAGCTACAACGTTCCTACCAGCTAATGAAATTGATGCTATTGGATATGCTCAGTTAAAAGAAGAACTAACTCCATATTTTAAGAGATCCGGTGGACCAATGTAAGGCAACATAAACATGAGAAATAACAAAATAACTACGACATGTGTTGCAGTTAACCCCAATGATTTGATAAATAAAGCGTACGTTCATAGTGTATCTAGTGGTGTAAGATGAACCAAAATTAATGTAGGGTATCTTCCAACACATTTTAAGTCAACTGACAACCGAGTTGTTTTTGAGTTTAGCGTATCATCATATTATCCTGAACATTATCCTTATTACGCTTTCTGTGATAGGCATGAGTGGACGACCAACGGAGAAGTTGAAAATGTTTGGATTAAAATTAAAAGGTCCCGCTGCAGTTATTTTTTGGCAATTTCATTGGGGCGGTCGATTAAACTCGTGTGTTTGTCGAATGTATAATTGGCGGTTTCGAGGATCAAATAGATAACATTGTATAATACAGTAAATACGTATATCTCAGCAACAGAATAGTTCACAATTCCAACATAAAAAAGTGTTAATAAGTACTTGTATTTTCTAGTTTATGTTGTCGCTTCTGAGCATCAGTTTCCATGACTAACAACATTTGAAATATACACACTCGATGATGAAATTGAATCTAATGATATACAATAATGTCAGATCCACCAATAATAACTGTTGCAAGAGAAGTTTATGATAATATTTTTAACTTCAAAAAGACGTTGGCGACGAATCACTATCAACACTTAAGATAAATAGTGCTTTTTTACAGTTTCAGTGATACACTCTCTATTGTTAGAAGAATAAAACATTTTGTTCGTGTTATGCATATGTGATCTACAAAACTGCAAAGCAATGTAAAACTTTGATATAATAAGCAGATACTGTCATCATGATAATTGTCTAGAATAACAAAATAGGTTTAAATCATTTTAAAAAAAAATATTGCTTGAGCTTGATTTCAAAATTATAAATTTGATAATGCTATCAGGTTGATTAAAAACACGAATAGCACATGAGGTAACACGAATGAGAGAAAACTATAATTGTCTCGACAATCTATCGAAATCTAGAATAATAAGAATAAAAAGAAACAAGTTTTTTTTTTTTAAAACGAGACATTTGTAAGAATGTTGGCATGTTCTATTCCTATATTTGATTAAAGAAAAATAAGGTTCTAACAGATAAACGATATGATTATACTTTGTCATAAATAATAAGCACAGGACGTTTATCTTAAAATATGGTTATAGTAGTAGTAGATGTTTAGAAATATCATTATGAAATAAAGAATCAACTATGACATTCTTTCTTCAGCGCAATATTTTGTAACAGCGAATTTATGCTATTAAGTTTGTAATAAAAAAAACATTTGTCGGAGAAGATGGCCTTCTAGGGTTTCTAAGCTAGGATATCCCTTTCTGGGTAAAATATTTTATCACACCTTATTTATGCTGAAAAGCTGTTTACATAGAAACGTTTGTCGGAGAAATATTCTTTCTGGTCCAGAAACCCATTTTGGTTTCAAACCCTCATATTCTCTTACTGAGAGAGAGAGAGAGAGAGAGA
>QKMX01100629.1:0-10125 GCA_003401595.1 Venustaconcha ellipsiformis | reverse complement strand
GTTTCTAAGAGTGTTCAAAATTCGACACATCACACCCTACTTGTGGACAAGTGATACGTACCAATTATACCAAGGCTGACATTTGTTCAGGAAAGAAAAGATGTCATATTTCTCACCAAATCGTGGACTTTGAACACAAATGCTACAGTAAAAGATGCAATTCGGAACATAAAGAAGAAGATTACCAGAAGAAAGAAAGTTACATCTTTCTTGATTTCGAATGCATGCAAGAGACCGGCATTCACATTCCTAATTTCTGCGTGGCTGATCGAGCGTGCGAGAAGTGAATACAAGAGCCTATCTATGATCATTGCCCTCAATGCAGCAAGATTCCTGGAGGATGTGAAAACAATCTTTCGGGAGCCAAACACCCCAGCGGATTTCGCCTAATGGATATTAGACCCCATCGACGATATGTGAAGCCAAGAGGACATCATACATTACGGGAATTGTCATCGTGAGGTTACGGTGATGGCTCACAATTTCTCGGGATACAATGTACAATTTCTTTTGAACTATTATACGGAACAAAGCACCCAAAGCCATTAGTGACTTTAAACGGAGCCAAACTCGTTTCCATGCAAGTGGGACAAGTGCAGTTTAATGTTTCCATGAGTTACTTTACCATGGAATTGATCCTAATGCATAAAACGTTTGGAATGCCATAAATGGCCAAAGTTTATATTCGGCACTTTTTCAATACCGAAACCAGTCAACTAGCCGTTTTAAACCCATTTGCGTGATGAGTCCTCTCCTTCATTGACTCTCTGGATATCTATCGCATCGAATCTCTCTTAGCCCAGAGTGCGGAGACGAAGCAAACAAAAGGTTACATGTCAGAGATTTTCCAACGAAAAGTCATTATTGAATTGATGACTTATCATTACGTGAAAAACAACAAAACAAAGAATGGATTCCTAGGAACTTTATTACCTTTCAAACAACAATTAGTACTTTGTGTCTTGGAATCCTGTCGTGTTTGCTAAAGATGAACTCCCTCATCGCAAGACCATCAAGCAAATGTCATCAACACGGACGACAGTCATCAACACAAACGACAATTCTAAATATGGACGACAGTAATCAACACAGAAGACAGTCATCAACACGGACGACAGTCATCAATATGGACGACAATCATCTCCCAGGAACCCACTGGGTAGCCGTCTACTTCCCTAAAGAGGATTGTATATAGTATTTTGATTATGAATTACCACCTTTGGAAGACGACATCGACTTTATGAGAAGAAATTCCAAGACGACTTGTTTCAATAATATGAAATTACAAGACACGGATTATATGGTGTGTGGACAATATTATGTGTATAATCTACATTAAACGCAGTCTTGGATATTCTTTAGAAAATTTAATGGATTATTTTGATCCTAACTCTTCTAGAAACGACGAAAAAGTAGATCGATAGTTTTGTGACATCTACGGTTATATTTTGTCTTTAGCTAGAAAACGTATTGTAAATCAATTGCCTCGTTACTTACATCGGTGGAAATCTAACCTGACTTCACAAGATTGCCAACATTGTCAAAAATAGTTTGTTTGATGTTATTATTAATTGCTAATTGTTAATTGTTTGGTGAACAAAAAATGTTGTGCTTTAAACAAATGTGTCTGCCGTTTGTTTAAAAAAAAAAGTATTATAAATTCTCTTTGTCTTCCCTCTATCCCTCACCACGAAATTTGTTATCATAGCGAAACGACACCAAAGTCCAGTAGCGAAGTTTTATATCGCGTCCGCCTTTGAGCCATAGAAATCTTATAGTCCGGTCTGACCATCCATTGTTGACACGTCAACCTGTGATGATGCTTTCAAGACTAGCGAAGCTGAACCAAGCTGAGGTGAATTAACATCTTGTAAGCAAAACCTGACAACGAATACAGGAAAGTGACAGACATTTGAAGTACGATATAATCAATATAACAGATACACTACTTCAAACGAAACAAAAAAAAAAGAAGAGGAGCAGAGGAAAATAAGGAAGAGAAGAAAGAAGGGATCTTGCCTCAGCACGTGCAAAGGCCGCTATGTAAGGTCAAGCTTGAGGTGAGGACACCAACGCCTCCACAGGCAATAGAGCCATCACCACAGGCACGTCAGTTACAGCCACATCCACAATAACAACTAGTACAGCGTCCACAGTAGGAAAGGAGACCAAATTATCATCCCCAGGTCTGGCATAGAAGACAGAGAGAACAACAAGCTTTCATTATCACGCTAAGTGAAGCCTGGAATAGTGAAGCCACTCAATCCCCGTCTGCTTCCCCAACTAAAAACATGAATTGGGAGCAGGACTAGAGCCGCTGTTGTGTCTGTAGTGCCTGAGCAGGGAGGTGCCACCATCAACCAGGCGTCACTGGAGTTCCAAGAAAAACAGCCCTTCTCAAAGCTAACCAGATCNCTAGAAAAGAGACACTATTCAAGTTGCCAATTTATGTGAATGTGGATTATTAGTGTGACTAAAAACTCTAACTCCTTTTCTGATTCGTGTGTGTGTTTGAATGCGTTCGCGTGCGTTTGTGTGGACACTAGAGTATGTTATGCGCTAGCGTAAGTTTGGGTTTATAGTAGATATTGTGGATTTCGTCTCCTCTTCCTTTATGTGTGGATAGCAGAGTGTGGGTTTGCATGCGTTCGCGTACGCTTGTGTGGATAGTATATATGGTGTATTTTTTCTACTTTTCCCTTCTATGTGGATATTAGATATTGTGTGCTGTTTCTTCTCTTCCCTTCTGTTCAGATAGTATATATGGTGTGTTGTTTCTTCTCTTCTCTTCTGTGTGAATAGCACATATGGTGTATTTTTCTTCACTTCCCTTCTGAGTGGATAGTAGATATTGGAGTTTTGGAGAGTAGATATGGTGTGTTTCTTTTCTATTCCCTTCTGTGTGGATTGTAGATATTGTGTGGGGTTTTTTTCTTGTCTTCCTTTCTGTGTCGATAGTAGATATTGGGGTTTTAGAAAGTATGTATTGTGAGCTTTTTCTTCTCTTCCCTTCTGTGTGAATAGCAGATATTGTGGTTTGGATAGTGTATATGGTGTGATGATTTTTCTTCCTTTCCAGTATGTGTGGATAATAGATATAGTGTTTTTTTTCTTCTATTACCATCTGTGTTAATAGTAGATATTGTGGGGTTTTTCATCTCTTCCTTCTGTGTGGATAGTCAATATTGGGGTTTTGGATAGTAGATATTGTGTGCTTTATATTCTCTTTCCTTCTGTGTGGTTAGTAGATATTGGGGTTTCGGATAGTAGATATGGTGTGTTTTTTCTTCCCTTCCATTCTGTTTAGATAGTAGATATCGTGGTTTTTCTTCTCTTACCGTATGGTAAAGGGGGTCTTCCCTTCAGTGTGGATAGTATATAATATGAGAAGTGAGTGTACCGGATGTTCTTCTTCACGTCCGTGTTTCCAGTATATAAATCCAAGCTGTCGTCAGTCTTGCCACCCAGCGTTGACTTGACAATACAATATGGATTTGTTTAGTAAGATGAAAGACAATTGGTACTGGATGGTGGGTAAAGCCTATGTGGTGAAAAGGTTTCAATATGAATGGAGGTATCCAGTTACCAAAGACTTTATGACAAGTCAAGTCAACAGCTTGAAAGTAGCCATGGATCTAGTGAAAGACATGATAGAGCAGGAAGCAGTGAAATTATGGAGATTCATCCCGTCTATGTATGTTGGAGTGGAAATATTAAAGCAGGCCCTTAATAATGTGATCAAAGTGAGGTGCGTTTTACAAGACAGCAAATTTCACATTGTGGACTTTGGTGAAGTAGGGATGAGATTAATTGAAGAAAGCAGAAGAAATAATTAGAAATATGATGGAAGATAAGGTGAAGAAGATCAAAGATCTATGAGCTAAAGAGGTAAAGGACCAAGAAAACGAAGAAAAAAGAGAAGTTTGAGAGACAACATAAACTGGATAATGGTGCAGAAAAATGGATCCATGGGACATTCTGACTGGATACCAGATCACGAAAAGAAGAAGAAGAAAGGAATCATTGACAAAGAGAGGAAGTAGTGGAAGAACTGAAGAAAATAGAAGAAGAACTTAAAATCCCTTTTTAGGGTCACTTCATTGCCTCGAAAAGATATTTAATCACTTTTGCCATATTTGTGTATGAACCCTATCGATCATGTCCCTATATCGTCCCAGGAAGTCTTGTCATGCTCATTCTCCTTGTCCCTATCCATGTTTTCCCTCTATCGTCCAGGAAGTTTTTTTTTATTTTCTGGTCTCATGTAACTATAAATCTTTGCCCAATATTATCCCAGCCATATTTCCGTCTTTTACATTTTTGCCCTATATCGTCCCCTTTCACTACTTGTCTCTCACAAACACTTTACACGTGACACAAAATTTTCAGCCTACTGCACTCCACCCTTTGCAGTTAGTAACCACACTAGCACCGAATAAAAATAGAAAAGCATGAAGAATATTTTTAAAACTCTCAAATCTTACTCACTTAATTCATGGATTAATTTCTAGCTTAACTGCCACCATGAGGTCAATAACTTTTGTCCCTTGACCGCTCCGGTGGCCTAAAAGGTTAGAGTGTCTGCCTTGGATGCGGGGAGATTGTGGGTTCGAACCCAGTCAGGTCATACCAAGACATTAAAATGGTACTAGAATCTGTCACGCTTGGCTTTCAGCATTACTATTTTTCCCTAACGCTTGGATGTCCATCCATAGTTTCCCCTCATATTCTATTTTTTTTTAAATAATTAGTATTAGACATTTCATATATTGGATGGAGACGACAAAGAGTTTACCATCTATGTATGGATAAGACGTAAAACCACTCCTTTCTGTGAAAATGGAGTTTTCTAACTTTCGGAAAATGACACTAGGCAGCCTTCACGTTAACAATGAAAATTTCCATTTAGATTGAATCGCGGTGAAAATGACAATATTAGGGTTGTCTAGATTTAAGTCGTGTTAGAAATGATGAATAAATTAATTAAATAAGTTTGTATACATTTTGTTATATCTTCACGATTTTCGATTATAAAATCGATGGCTGGGAGGGTACAAACTGCAGTGTTGTAGGTTCATTGAACCAGAAGGATTCATTGCATGGCTTATCTTGTAATGTGAATAAAATATAGTTTCTCGGGGCAATGACCCATTGAACACTTCAGATAGCTCTTCTCGAGTAGTTACGTGACTTGCCATATCTATGGTTGACATTTTACTCAGTTTGTACAACAGACATGCACATTTGATGTCCGATTTAATCAGGATAACAGATAAACTACTTTAGATGAAACACACAAGAAGAAGCGTTAAAGCTGTTATCGTGCTAGTATGTCTCTTCTTGGTTGTCGGATTACTTCTGCTAGTGATCAGTAATAGAGCTTCAGAATTCTTTCAAGCTGGTATGTTACTACATCATAATGACTATTGTGTCCACATGATTAGCACACTTTCATGACTAGTTATATCGGCATGTTAAATTTGTTTATGACAGACTGTTTGTACTATATGGAAATGTAAAAAAAGTTGAAATTACGACCATCGTGGAGCCATTGTATTTCAGACTCCCCTTGTCGCATACTTTACCATAGTCAACAAAATATATAATTTAGAATATATATCCTTTAATAAATAGAGAACTGGAAATATAATGTATATCTTGGTGTAAGTTGGCTTACGTTGAAAATAACGTATATAATGTTAATAGCATCGAAACTAAGACAAGATGTCAGACAAAGAAATAGACAGACAAACAGAAATAGAGATAACACTGGCGGGAAAACTGAAGGACATATGTATACATGTTGTATGATGCATGCATTATGACATGTGCAAGTAGTCAAGTAGATGGGTTGATACATGTAGGAAGGTATAATATATACTTGAATAATGGTTTAAAAAACGCTGTAATATAATGGTTTTTTAAGTTCCAAATATTTATTGACCTGACAGCTAGTACTTGTATTTGACAGTTAAACGGTCCATAATTTATTTTCTTTCATATAGATAGAGCGAGGTAAGATAAGCACATACTGTACTAATCCTTCAGAACGTAAGACTATAGAAACCAAACAACTATACTTTATACGCCAGTTTCCTCAGCTTTGTATCAGATTATATAGTGTATTGACTCAATAATATTAAATTATGGAAAATAAATGATCAAAAGCCAAAAGGTTTTGTAAAATTCAACAAAATATTATTTCCTTGGAATACAAAGTGTAACTTTAAAACGAGCTTACAGCACTGTAAATTAATTACAAAACATTATATCACAAATCAAAAGCAAGAAGTTCCAATTGAATACTAGTGGTATTCCAAATGAACTCCGATATTGAAAGTGTTAATTTGCCTGTAATCTCCAATGTGCTAATATGCCAATGGCCTGGAAAACTATAATTTGTTAACTGTATCAGAATAATATAATCAACAATATCCTTGTCTGAATTAACTATAATTTCAAAGTGATGCTTAAGTTCGAGAATAATATTGAGCACTTTGTTATTACAGTGAATAATACTTTGAAGAAATATATCCACCCTGGATGGTAGGAATAAGTGATTTTCAAACACGCTTTAGATTAGACAACAATTAAAGGTATCAAATGTAAGGAAGCTGAAATCCTGGATTATAAATTAATATAACAAAATTTTGCATGGAAATAATGGTTCATACCTTGATAAGAGATATATCTGGTTGCGCAGCTCCTCAAACAAATGGTAGCTTCATATTTATTAACATTAACTTTCTACAATCATATAACAATTGGCAGATCATCTGTCTGCAGTATGTATCGACGTTTGCTTTCAACAATAATAATAATGGGCAGATCATCTATCTGCAATATGTATCGAAATTTACTTTCTACAATAGTATCAGTTGGCAGATGATATGTCTTCAGTATGTATCGAAATGTACTTCCTACAAGAATAACAATGGGAAGATCATCTGTCTTCAATATGGCGTAACGCGTGCAAAAATAGGACGTCATTCAAGGTTGGAATCTTTTAAGATTTTTTTGTTGTTGCAATTTTGCATCTTTTTAATGGCAATGCAAAATATTGATCGAATATCTTCTATTTATGGCTGTTCCCGATTCTTAAAGGTTGCCTCGTTTAGCGTCAAGCGAACAGAAAATGAAGTAAAGAATCTTTCTGTTTTGGTACTGATCGCTAAAACACGATATACTGTTAATCTAGCCAAATTTGTTAAAGTTTTTTAATGGATATCGTATTGCCGTATTAATACTTTTAGATTCGACTAAAGTAAGGAAGATATGTTGCAAACTTTTAAACTGACTTAACATGATTTTACTTTGAATTAGCTATCTTTCTACACATTAAGGTCGAACGTTGATACCCTATTTATTTTAAATATTGTTTTTAGTACTTTTCATTAAGTGATTGTTTTGTAATTATTTCGAAGCATTTTGCAGCTTTATGTGTGTGGATACCTAAAATGTGGGTTTTCCCGTCATTTCATAGGTCACCAGTATTGTGATAATAACCCGTGCAAAAATGGAGGTACGTGTATAAGTTACGGCAACAGCTATACCTGCGTCTGTAAAACCGGATATTTCGGCGTTAATTGCCACTTAGGTAAGACTAAAATAATCTTGCATTTATCAACAGCTGGCATCACCAAATACGTGCATTAAACTAAATCTATATTAACATTTAGATCACCCGTTTCATCGGCCTGAGTAGCAAAATGGATATTTTTTGTAAATCAAAATGATTTTGCTCCCATTAAATATTTGCTTCTCTTGTGAGAATTTAATTTACAGTAATAGCACTAAATATATTCAATATATGTAATGCTAATAAGCATTTAAAGAAAATATTATGTTAAGAATGTAAATTTTGATGACCCTACTACTCTGATGTACCTGTAATTTTCCATGCGATTATAATAAGAGACAAAGTATTTACTATAATCAAATTGAACGTTTTCCTTTTTAACACTTTCGTATTTTTGAATAAGTACATAAGAAAAAGAGTAATCTGGTGATCTGGCCTAATTGATTTAGTTTTCCTTTGTGCTCCAAAGGCAGCTAAACTTAATAGCTCTAGCGAGTTTTACTTCCTTACATCAATCCATTTGTGTTGGACTATAACAATACTAAGATGCAAAATGTAAGTTCTCTATTGAACAGAAAAATAATTTCAGATTATTTTACATAACATAAAAGATTTTGACAAAGTTCATAGCAATAATGAGTTAAAAAAACGAACATTGTTAGTATAGGGAAGATCATAAATATCTTTTTACATACCTTGACGGGATAAAACTATTATCAAACCTAGTTGTTTTCTATCATCACAATCAACATAATAATGGGTTAAACTAAGTACATGAAGCAGTTAAAACCACACATTACAGTTCACAGTACAGCTTACAGATCTAGTAAACTTTACTAGGACAATCGACAATAATGTGGCAAATTGAGATATAGAATATCCGGACAACAATGTGGATTTAATCAAACAAATATTGACTCAGTATATACAACAGCTAAAAGCAGCTACTGTGGAATAAACCCAAGCAATGGCGAAATTTGAAGTAAATCTGAAATAATCACGTTTCAAAGGATTGAAAGAATGATAAACTCAACAATCTACTTACACATTACACAACAAGAGAGAAAATATTTCCATTCAAACGAATTTATGTTAGTTACGTGCATTTGACGTTTCAAACAAAAATAAATGTCAAGCAAATTTTAAAACAAAAACAATGCAAGCAAATACATTTGACAGTGTTAAATACTTTCTTAAAATACTCTTGAGCTGGATACAAAAAGGACAAAAAATACAAAATATACTTTCAAATACATTTTCTAAAGGGAGAAAATGCAAAGACACAGTGTGGTATGGGTGATACGAAGTTTCAAGGCCTTCATGAACTGAAGACATTGACTACTTTACAAAATACTCAAATAATAGCTTCAACAGCTTAAAGGCTTAACATAAGCTTAAAGACTGCATTGTGGAAGCATCTCACCCCAAATGAAGCCAGAAAAGGGGTTGACCATTAGCCAGTTTTGATCAAAGGGATACATAACTCTAATTCAAGATGAATACCCGTAGCTGATACATGTAAAAAACAAAATGCATCAATTGTATGAATGAAACTGTTCGGCCACCCCACATCATTTGAAAAACCACTAACTGTAAAACCGATAAAACGGTGAATATCTAATTATAAGATAACACCGTGACCTTCCTTCCAAACTTTATTGAGGTAATATTGAAAGTCAGGGAAGTAATTTTATATGATCCGGTCGTTTATGAACTGAAACGTGAAGGGACAAGATAGATATAGCATGTTTTACGAACAAGATAACATACCAATTAACAAAATTTTAAAGACCATGAAAACGAACAGTAAACATATACGCTTTGAAAATGGAGTATATATGACGACTCACTTAAAGGTATGATTTGATGTTTGATTATTTTAATAGGCTATGACTGAGTAGTGATTATAAAGGCTGATTCTAGCGCAAACACCTCTTTTAACCCTTCCCGCTCACAGAATAAATATAAATTACCCCCCTCTCTCTCTCTACCCCAACCCATACACAAAACCCAAAGGCAGAAATAATCCTATAACTTTACACTAATATATTACCTGTGTACCTAGAACAGATGTTGCATAAGGTAATGTAATCTGGAAATCAATCAATATCTCTAAAAGTCAGCCAAGCATTTAATGTTCCTAATAGATTTTTGCATAATTGAATTATCATCTGGAAATCAATCAATATCTCTACACGCCGTACGCTGTCTAAAATATCAATCTCCACATCAACCAAGTCAGGTAACATGCCTTAGTCATTCTGCAACGTCACGTGATGTGTCGAAAAGCCCACTAAAAAATTAAAACGTGAAAAAGAGTGAGCAATGGTAAATTTATCAAAAGCTAAAACGTGAAAAAGTGTGAGCAGGAACATTCTAGAAAACACCCACGCAGATTTTTCAGTATAAAGGCGGGAAGAATTTTCTTATTTGGCACTTTCAAGAGGACTCTTCAGCAGGCGAAATCAAGTAAGTGATATTATTTTATACCTCATCATCAATGATTAATGTTCCAACTGTTGATATTAGAAATATTTCATTATCAC
>QKMX01100576.1:175-13532 GCA_003401595.1 Venustaconcha ellipsiformis | reverse complement strand
CTCTCTCTCTCTCTCTCTCTCTCTCTCTCTCTCATGAACACAATTGCATCTACTTCACAAAGTTCTTTCCACACTTTAATTTAATACATACTTTCATTTGTTATACCAGTATATGTATTTGGATATAAATTTGGGGAATCATATTCTGAAAGCTACAGTTGCTGACTTGGAAGGTTGCATATTATCCCCAACCAGGTCTCCTATTTCTTCAGCACTACTAAAGTCAGTACAGAGCAAATCTAGTGATACGATTATTAGGCCCCTTGCATATAGGTGTCTGTTTGTGGGTATGTCTGTGCACAGCTTTGGTTAAGTTTTTCCCAGCACTTGTAGCTGAGCATCTTTCCCAATTCTTTTCATATTGGAATATATTATCACATACTCCCCTTCTCTCACACACTTGCCATTTGTTCTACATCAGGGTGGGTCCATTGGGTCAGGAATTACAATATGTACTTTCATTATTTCTGAAGCCCCTTAACCAGTTCATTTGAAATTCATATTTGAAATATAAAATGGCACACTATCACACCTGGCCATGAGTGGGACTATGGGGTAAATAATTATAAACAAGACACATGTCCCTGGGTGGGGTCAATATGTAGGACACCTTTTCTGTAAAAGTTTTGATTTTTTGGAGCCATGGAAAGGTTTAAATGATGTAGAAGTAGGGCAACTTTTTGGTAAGTTTTCTTTATGCTTCTCATATTTTAATAATTCCTAACTTGGTTTACTTTATGGTTGTAATATTATATGATGACATACTTCCCATTATCCCAATACCACCAGTGCTCCAGAATGTTTCCCTGAGTGATGCCATATGGTCATAAAGTATGATATTATTACCTTATTATTATTAAGTTACATTTTATGCAGTTCAGAGCATATTTTTAATTTCACCATCGCAATCTCACCTGTCAACTTGTACCACTTTTGCTCTGGAAAGGTTTAAGAATGTGATTGTTTTTGTTATAGTTTCTGCAAACAGTTTATACCATATTTGAAATATATAACATCAATTACTTCCTATGACAATGGGAAAACATAGGTCACTAAGATTTGTATTTAATGATATGACAACCCTAGATATGTAAAGGTAAAATCAGATAACACATTTTTAAGACAACTATGTACATGCAGTCGTTTTGGATGATTTTTATTTGTTTCATTTTGTAAGGCATGTAGAAAACATATTTTTGTTTCTTTTGCAAAAAGCTATGCTGAATAGTAGCTATTAAAAAAAAATTTACAGCTTCACTTAGTTTTGCATCACTGCCTTCATTTTTGGTGAAAACAGGATTTTATTATACACTTGAATTTTAAATATAGAAAATTGCTGGTGAAAATTTGTTCTGTTTTCTTTCTTCTAATTTTATTTATTAAAAGTATATCCTTATATTTTCATGTATGAAAATATTTTGTGAGCTAGATAAATAAATTCAAACTGAAACACCTTTCAAGCATGGAAATTATTTTTTGTAGATATTTGACTTGCCACCATTTGCTTCTCATCAAAGTTATTTACCCCATACTACCCAGTCAGCAATGTTAAAATCTTTACTTTGCTCATTTGGACTAGTTTTGTTGTTGCATAGAAAATAATAGTTTACAAAGTGTCAAAATAGTAATTTATTACAACAGATTAGGTCATCCCAGACCTATACAAATCCTATTAATCACCAAATTTTTTTATGATTTAGCCTATAAATACAATTGGAAGTTTCAAAAGAGAGGGAGGCTGAAGAGAGAGTTTCATTTTTACGACTGATACATAATTAAACAAAATAGTTCTTTTGTTGCACAAATACTGGATATGTTCCATCTTGTGATACAAAAACTGATATATCTGAACTTCTTGCTCTTTCCCCCTTATTAAAATGCAATGTTTTGTACCACATGATGAAATATATCCAGTATTTAAATAAGAAAAGAAAATCTGCTCTCTTTAATACACTGAGAATTGTTCTTTTCTGATTTTTATGAACTGAACCAAAGGATGGAAAGGGTATTATCTTTCATGCATTTTTTGGCCAAAATTATTTTACTCACCACCATTAAAAAAGGAAGCAGTATCAAAGAAAGAAGAACTTGCTTTCATATCATTTCCTTAATTAAAGTATCACTTCAGTAATTCATTTGATCAATGCCCCCTCCCTTTATATTTCTCTAAAGATAGTGCAGGTTGTAGAATTCAGCTTAACATGATTCGTGATAACCAGTGGACAAAGTCCAAAACCATGACCTCCATTAGTCTTTCAGGATTCAAATGCCATAAATATGGCAGAGACCTATAGCAAGAGATGTGTCTGTGTCATAAAATTCTTATGTGAACATTTGCTTTCATGGACTGTGTTGAAATATGGATGATGTTATTTTCATGAGATCAGCATACGCGTATTGTTTTGTTGTCATGCTCTAATTAATTTTCCATGGTTATGCCCCTTTTGGGTTCTGATTAGAAATACTATGACATATTTGCATGAATGGCTCTGAAACTTAGAAGACAGTATTAACATGATGTCACATTGCATATATTATTATCATGCTGTTATGTTATCATATACTGTAATAATTATTGTGTGCAACTAGTCTAGTTTTGATGAATTGCTCTGAAACTTGGCAAATGTAAAAAAAAGTTGTCATGTTCCAAAAATTGTAGAGTTATGCCCCATCCCTTTTTAAACTATTTTCTGTTTTATTTTTGGCTGTTCATACATACATTTTTCTAGAGTTATTGTTCATTTCTTCTTGCACCACTCAATAAAATCAGGGTAAAGTCATGGCATCCATGTCATATGGACATTTATTTAGTTTTACTTTATTCGTTTCTAAATCTCCTATAATTATGTTACTTTGTGTGTTTCTTTTTCACATATTTTATTCTGATCACTGTTGTAGCAATATTCAGGATAAAAATAATAGTAGTGACAAATAATAACCATTAATGAAAATGATAATTGGGAAGAAAGAAAAATACAAACAACACTATTGTACAGATATTTATTTATTTTTTTTAAAACAGGAAGAAGTTAATGTTAGTTTTATAGCTGTTTACAGCATCATTGTTCTAAAACAAAAAAAATGAATGCACTTATAAATTTATCAAACTGCAAACTACCATCAGTGCAAATAAAATCAGATATATCACAGATCTGGATCAGTATTTATCAAATAAATATCAGTATGTACTCTAGCACTTCACAAGATAAAAAAACAACAAAGAATTGTATGTGCAAAGAAATCTTGTGTTTTAAGAAATGAATGATGAACATGTTCTCTACAAAATACATTTTTTACCAATAGGAAGTCAATTTATATTTAATTTAGAATTGGTCTGTTCCCATACAAATTCTTCATGGAGAGAAGAAATTTTTATTAAAAATATATGTAACAAAACAGTAATTATGGTGGATGACATATTAATGTCAATAATTTTTGAACATTACATTAGCCACTGAGAAACTTGTAAGCAATAGGATGTGACCTGTTGTAGAATTCTGCTCCTAAATGATAATTAAAATCATCAGTACCATGCTGACTTTATTAATGATAGCATTAATAGCACAAACAATTAGAAAGATTGCCAGCTTGAATAAAGTGGATTTATCAATTACAACTGAACTTAATGATCTTTAATATAAAGAAAAAAAGAGTACAGTTGCTTTTATGTCAAAAGCTGATAGAAAAGATCCTACAGTTGTAGATAAAAAATTTAAAATAATGACAATTGTCTTCCCTTCTTTTGTCATTTCCTGATAGTAATACAGTGGTCTCCCTTTCTTTCATGGTCCTACCTCTAGAGAGTCCACAGACTAATGGGATAGACATAATGTCCTCTATCAAATTAGAGCATTTTGTTTACCACAACACTTTTAACATTAGCTGGATACTCATGAGAAATACTGTCAGCTTAGTACTTGGTATAGTATCCCAGCCATGTGGATATTCATGAAGGATACTATGTCAAGATGGTACTTTTTTGGCACAGTTGTTGGTGGATATGGAGAGGAAAGGGCAATAACTTTATTTTCAGTCAGATTAAAAAAAACCTATATAGGATGAGTTAATAAAGATGAATAAGCCTAAATTAAGATTATATAAATATAATGGGGAAATATAAACTAAAGTAAATATACTTCTCACATTTTCTATTTTTTATTACTAAACAATTACCCTGACATATACTTTCAAAGGACACTAATGTTGAGCACAAAAATAATTGACTGGATCAGGTAAATGTTTTGTGTGGAAGAATGTAAAAAAGGTTGAATCCAATTATGAAACCAAGACAAAAGCAATACTGGTTTGAAAGTTATCAAAAGCAATAAAATGTGCAACAAACAACACACAATTATACAATATCTTATATTATGCAATACCATTTTAAAGGACAAATCAAACTTGTCACTAATAATATTGTATAAATATTTACAATGTAAATAAAGGATACTATATATAAAATACAATAAAAATATGGACTTTGTTTTCTTCACAATTGAAATACTGTCACAAAATTTCACAATAAATATTTGTACTGGAAAGAAAATAAAACTAAAAGTATACAGTGAAATCTGTTTATGATTATTTCTGAAGTAGCAAAAATTCTTCTTATCAAATAATCATGTTTTGATATGCAATGTGCTTCTGCCCAAGAACCTGCTGAGAATCTTAACATAGTACCAAAGGACAAAATTGTCAATTCATATCTTAAAATAGTATGAAAGGACAAAATTTACAATTTCATATCTTAAAATAGTACAAAAGGACAAAAAAATATCTTAAATACTATTGGAGGACAAAACTGATAAATTATAATACCTTAATATAGTATGAAAGGTAAAAATTTACAAATTCATATTGTCTTACTAAAAGTTTCTAGGATTTTGTATCTTCATAGTTCAACCAAAGTTCTGTATAAAAAAAATGGGGGGGTCTGTGGTATGTCATAATGTCACAATGAATATTAATTACAAATATGGCTCAGTTTCTTTTTTCTGATTAATTCTTTGGGGGGGGGTCAATCTGATTATTTTTTTTTGTTACATTGAGCTGGATATATAGATTGGTTCAAATTCTTGAGCCATTCACTTTGTTATAATAAAACTATTTATTCTCCTTTTTAAATAAAAAAGTTTTTGTCATTCATTATCCTGCATCTTCTTCTTCTTGCACAAGCACTTTTACATTAACAAGTTTCCTTGTATAAAATTAATTTTATTTTACAATTTCATGAGATAAAAAGAAATGTATCTGACATTATTATGCATGCCACAGTGTTATGACAGTTTACAATTACAATGAAATAGTGTTTCCTCAATCATTCAATACACTTTTACAAGAAGTTTTCATGTGCTTAATTAAAATACAACTGCACAGGTAATAAAACTCTTATCATGTATCTTTCAGACAGATATATACACATTTCAAGACCAGTTTTCTATTCCATGTTTGTTCATTTTTAATACAGCTTTGGTAAATTGGATTTAAAAGCCAGTTTATAGCTTGAATCCTTGGGCCAGTTTTACAAACTTTTGCATTCTTTTGTCTTCTTGTTTGTAAACATATTTTGTAATAGGACTTGCCTTCTTAGTGAAGTATCTGTGCATAGACTGGCTCATTTTTGTATGGGTAAGCCCAACAAGAGCTTGGTAGGATTGATTACATGGTTGTGAAGTTTTGCAGTTGGATTTGACTTGTGTGCATGTAATTATGGTATGCCGAAAACCACAGAAAAATGATAAATGAATGATAAATGAATTCAGTGTCCATGACCAATTCAGCTTTGTAAATAGATCTTGCATGAGTGTTCATTTCAAATTAAACTTATGAAGCAAGTCTAATAATCTCTATCATTTGTAAGCCTTGGTATGCAACTGATTTAAGTTATGCAATGATTTTTATAACTTTCATTTGAAAATAAGCACAAATATGATACCTAATTTATTCGCATGACGAAAATTACTAATTTTATTTTACGAAACTGCAGAATCGTGACATAAAATGACTTTGAAATACATTTGGATCCCTGGGTCATTATCCATCACATGATGTTATGACTTATTTTTTTTAAGTCATGAAGTGTTTATACTTGTGTATAAGAAATTATGATGTGAGTATAAGTAACACAGTAGTCATGTGATAAGTCTAATTTTGAAAGAATAAAGACTAACTCAAGTAGTATCCAACTAGAATTATAGTACAAGTAAAAGAACATAATAACATTTATTTGTATATTTGAAAGAAAAAGGGCATAGTAAAAAACCACTGACTATTAATTTAGATCTCCATTAGAAGAGAGCAAACTCTGCATCACAACAAAAATTCCCAATTTACTATATTCTGTGGACCCAGATGGTCACTTCAATATTTACCCATCTGAATATAATACTGTTATATTTTATTGAGCAGATGTCCTGTAATATCACAGGTCCAAAACACCACCATTTATCAAGCTAGCATACACACCACACTGGCAACAAAAAAACATTAATTTCTAACAAAATGTATGGATGAATGGTGTTATTTTACTGCCAAATTAATTCATTAATTTCTAATGAAATGTATGGATGATGGGTGTTATTTCATACCATATATACTGACTTGTAAGCTGAATAGACTCAGACCCAGATCTGCAATCACATACTTTATATACTCACTTACACAATGAGTTGAACTGGAGCCTGAACAAAGATCTGCCATTGCATAATGCATTAGTAGATCTCGATCTGTGCATTTTGTTAGGAGTAATCAGTAAAATAAACAACAGAGACCCTGATCTGCAAATGCATTATGTGACAGCAGATCAAGGTCTATGTTGTTTGCAGTTTAACTCGACTTATAAGCAAGTATATATGGTAGTGTGCTAGCAGATCTGGGTCTATGCAGTTTATCAGCAGAACAAAATGTAGATCCTGATATGCCAATGCATTATGCAACAGCAGATCTGAGTCTATACAGGTAGACTCAACTTAAAAGCAAGTATAAATGATAAGTCCTATAGAAACCTGACCTGAATCATTTATAATTTTCTTACACTATGTCGAGTTTGAGGTTTAAATGTCTCATCAATAAAACGCTCATATGGTATTTTTCCTGTCATCTCATAGTCAAAACTGTTGAGAACATGATACACCTCATCTTCATCTAGTACTACATTTGCAAGTCGAAGCACAGATCGGAACTCGGGGACTGATAGGTAACCCTCATTGTTTGTATCAAGCTTCCTAAACGCACGTCTCAGGTTCTTCCAGTCTCCAGCAAGCTGGAAAAAAAAGGATGTGTTAATAACCAGACCCTATCATCTTACAATGACAACAATATTTAAGTGCCAGTGTAATTAGTAATTAGCAATTAGCAGTTTATTAAAAGTCTTATTAAAATCAGCAATTCAGCTTTCACTCTATCAACAGTGGTCCCAGGTAGCCAAGTGGTCTAAATTGCTTGCTTTTACCAATCACTGCCATCTCACCTCTGTTTGTGTGGGTTGGAGTCTCTTGTGCACAGCCACTGCAGGTATGTGAGAAACCTTGACAGTAGCTTCATAGTGGATTGGTGGTTCTTACCTGGGTTTTCCTGGGTTCTTTCTCCACCATTTATATTGGCCACCATGTATAACCAAGAAATGGCATTAATCCCCAAAACATTAACAACAACTCTCCATCTACATATAGGTAAATACCCCAAATTATTTAGCAACACTGATGAAATACTTCCAAAAATAAAATGAAGATTGATGTACTTCTATAAAATTACAATTAAATGGGGTTCTGACATTCACAGAATTTTATAAAGTTTCCTTTTATAATATGCTGCAGACATGTGAATCACAAAATTGATCTTTCTGTCAGAATCTAAATATGATGAAACTTCTTACTGAATTAGAGGGTTTGCATCCATTGCAGCATATAACAGGTTGCTGTACAATCATTTATTCTTGACCCAGCTCTGTATACTACCACTATGTATTTCATTTTTGTTGGTAACTGACAAAATAAGCATGAAATGTTATGAACATTTTATTTCTGCTATCATGAAGAAAAAAACAAACAAAAAATCATGCAAAGGCAAAAATAAGTACCATATCAGATGAGCCCAACTGTAAACTGCACAGACCCAGATCTGCTGTCACATAATGCAAGGGCAGATTTGGGTCTATGCAGTTTGTTTGGAGTAATCAGTTAAATAAACAAGATCTGCAGATGCATTATGATATGGCAGATCTGGATTTTGTTGTTTGCAGTTTGACTCAACTTCTAAATTAGTATATTTGGTAACAATTATTATAAGTGAGTATATATGGTAACAATTATGTAGCTACTGGTCCCATGCAGCAACTGGTGCATCATTTAAATTGATATTTGAATGCTAAAAAATCTGCACTCTAGTGTCTCATTTTAAACACATTTAGAATAAAACACCTTCTAAAAACAGGAAGTCTTATTTGCTCTGATTTATTATTCTAGAATGGATGTTGTTACCTGCTTGCAACCAGTTGCAGTTCTTGAAACTCAAAATAGATACCTATTTGTAGCAAAATAATTTTTTTAATCTCAAGATTTTGACCTTTTCACAAGACCTTCATCAGAGGAACAATGTCTGGACTGGAGTTACATAATCAACTAAATGTTGGTCACTTGATAAAAGTCCTTCTGTACAATGGTGGGAGTTCCAATTCAGAATCATGGTGTTCAACACTTACTACCTTCCATGATTTCAATAGCTTCCTTTACATTTCTCCTTATGGTGTTATTTTCTGTACTAAGTACTCTGGTGTTATGGCAAGAGAATGTGTGCCCTGTCAGGGTGTTTTTGCTGTTGTATAAGTGATCTTAACTCTTGTTTACTGCACAACCATTTATTATTGGCCCATCTCTATATGGTACCATTATGTATTACATTTAAAGAACACTCAGAGAAACCCTAACAACAGCAGTTGGTGAACATTGCAAAGAATCAGAGCAGAGTATTTTTCCTATGAAAAGAGGGAATATTAAATGTATTGATGGTGTTGTGAAAACTACCTTGGTGTCTAAATCCAATCAGCCTGGGCTCTGATAAACAAAACAATGCGATCCATATATATGGCCAGTGGTGAATGCGATTAGTCAGCTGTCACTTGGGTCACAGAAAATGTGTACTGTTATTAAAGGTCGTACCTTTTGTCTGAGTTTGGCAGTGATTCCATGCAGGCCTTTCTGTGGGGGTTCCACAATATCTGGAATGGGCAGCTCTGGCTGAGGATGCTGCAACAGGGACAGCATGTTGTTGCCATGGCGCCAGGTCTGTTTACGCAAGGCAAATGGCTTCAAGAATTCTATGTAGGAGACTCTGGAATAGACAGAATAACACTTCATGCCAAAACAATTGGATCAGGTGTAGAATGGAAGGGCTGTAGAAAATTTGTGTGAACTTGTAGCCCAACATCCTTCTGCATAATTTTGAGACAAAAACAATAAGTTCAAAATAAGTCATTTGAGAAGTATGCATATAAATGACAAGTGGTAAAAAAATTCTTTGAAATCTGAGACAAATATATAATACACTTTAAAGTGTAGAAAACTCAAAATAATTTAATAATACAAAATTAATTGCAAAATCTGTAAAGTGGCTTCAATTTCACCCATATACTCACCTTCCATCACCCTTGATGTCAAACTTGTCTGTCAGCATGTTCAGTTCATAGTCACTGAGATGAACACAAAGTTCTGTTAGTATGTCATGGAATTCTTCCCGGGAAACAAATCCTGTGCCATATGGATCTAACTCAATAAACTCTTTTCTTAGGTCCTCCCACATGTAGTCAATCTGAAATAAAAAGAAAGGCTGAGATGCATTTTTCAGAGACAAGGAGAGGGAGGACATTGGTGATATGTTGATGTTCTTGATGACAACTGATTTTGACTAATAAAGGTCATTTTGATGATAAAAATAATGACAATGATAATGACAACATTTTGCAATTTTTTATCAAGCCCATCTTTGCTAAAGCTTAACATACCCACCACTTTGTCCATATGCATGTCCATACATCATTCTGTCTACACTTGGAATAAGATCTAGGTCAGTTTCAATTTATTAAGCTTGATGTTAAAGATTTCTGCTTTAAAGGTAATTAAAAAATGTAAGCTTGACACAAATAGGGTCCACTGTTTATTATAAATTTTCAACATCAAAAAGAAAAGAAAAATAACTATGTTTCAACAGTATTGTTATAATGATTGTGATGATTATGACTGTAAAGCATGTTACAGTGTTTTTATTATAAACTTTGCCATATGAAAGAAACAAAACAATCATTAGTACCATCATCATCATCAATATTATTATCGTCATTATTATTATACTTTAAAGAATTCAACATATTTAACAAACTTATAAAATTCAATAAAATTACACAAATAAAATGTACATTTTTGCTCAGTCTTGGAAAAATAATAATAAAACTTGGATCTTTCATTATACTTCTCTGTACATTTTATATAAGTTGCCAACCTTAATGACTTTATTCAGTCAAATTATCAAATCCCACAGAAATTATTATACTAGTACATAAAACTTTCATGCATCCTGCAAAGAGAAACAGAGTCCACAACTTTCACACAAGGTTACATGCTTCAAATATCCCTCTAAAAGGATTGCCCCAATCCTGCAACATTAAGAAAAGTCACTAACATTCTTACAGATTCTAAAGTAGTTCAGTAACTTATCTAAAAAGATAAAAAAAAGTATCCAAAAACAGAAAAAAATAGTGCAATTTAATACCTGTACCTCTATTTATATTGAAGTTAGACAAGCAGTAAGGATAATTACAATATCTGCCTACTCCTCCAATAGTTTGTACCCCTACTGATTTTTAAAACTAAAAGTATCAAGTGTATATAAAATGCATCAAAACTTAGAGTTTCTATCTTGATTATCACCAGGGGATATCTAGCAATGTTAGCATGTTCATGTTTTAAACCAAATAGGAGTTTCTTCAATAATGTGGCTGCCATAATGAAAGATGTGATGCAAAATGCACAAGCTCTAAATAATTCTACAAATATGTGTAATTTTGGGTGTTACATCCCTTTGAAAACACTTATGTAATTACACCTATTTATTTGGTTTTATCTTTTTAGAAATTTTAAAACTTAACATTGCAAATACCTCATGCAGCTTACAACACAGTTGTCACATAAGATGGACTTTTCTAGGAACTTAAGAAGGATAGTGAGCAGTTTATGTGGTTGTTTACATTTACAGCTTTTGTGAACACAATGACAATGTAAGGTACTGCCATGTTAGATATTATAAACTGATGAGTGAAATGACTTTTTTGTGTTTTTATATCCTTGATTTCATTTTTAAAATCAGTGGGGAGGGGGGAAACTGTTGTGTGGGATAGGAAAATACTATAGTAAATCATCTTCAAATGAAAGAAGAATAATTTTTCAATAGATGATAACCATGACTACATTAAAGATACCATCATGAATACCTTCGAACGAAGATTATCTTGTAACATGTCTGTGGCACAGTTCAATTTCCTAGATCGAATCATGAAATCAGCATCACCTCGTTTTGGGGGACTAATCTTGGCATTTGGAAAGGCAGCAGATCTCTTTGAGAAACCAAAATGGCGGATAAATTCACGGTAGTCAAGAGTCTTGTCCACATTTGTAATAAATGTCTTCCATAACTCACGGATTTCTCCTCGAGTTACCTCTGGTTTAATTTCAGGGAACCTGATGATAAAAATTAATTAATAATCACCCATTTATATTATTCACTTCTATAGTGATATAGATGGAAAATGTGATAGTCAAAAATAATGCAAAGAAAATAGCTTCATCAATCATATGATTTTAGTGTGACACATAAAGGGTCTTAAATATGATTTTAGTATGAAAAAGGATCCTGCATATGGTTTTAGTATGATAGTGGCTTACATATAATTTTTGTATAACAGGATATTAATATGATTTTAGTATGATAGTGGTTTACATATGATTTTAGTATAGCATTTGGATAATTCTAGTATGACAGAATCTTGAATATGATTTTAGTATGATAGAGGATCTTGGATATAATTTTAGTATGACATAATCTTGAATATGATTTTAGTATGATAGAGGATCTTGCATATAATTTTAGTATGATAGAATCTTACATATGATTTTAGTATAACATAGGATCTTAATATGATTTTTGTATGACAGAGGATCTTATATATGATTTTAGTATGATATGGGATCATGTATATGATCTTTGAACTGTATATCATAATATAATATTTTATTTTATTAATTTTGTTATCTTAACTAGAAATAAAATATGAAAATCTGAATGAGTTTCAGTAATGTCATACTGATTTTATCATTTTTGTAAAACTTTTTTGTATATCTCTTTAAAGGTGTAAATTATATTACATCAAGTTGATTTAGATGGCTGCATTTGAATGAGCATTCTGAAGAACATCATCTTTCAACATGATAATATTGTACATCATTTATCAGTATTTATTTTGAATGCAGCTTGTTACACTGATTTGTATTCTTGCTTATTAATTTATGATCAAGAAGACAAATCCCATGATGAAGGCAGGAACATCAATTTTAAATATATGTTGAAAATAGAAGTACATATACCTTCTTAGAAGTTGGTACATCAATTCCTGGGATATTCTCATGGAATTAATTTCATCTAAATCATGGAAAGCTCTTTCCACATCAGTGAAACGTTTTCCCAGTAAATCCTTTAAGATCTTAAATAATTCTTGAGATGAACGGCGTGTGGCAGAATCTAATGACTCCTCTAATTTTAGCACATCAGGTTTCTGCTGTTGTGGCTCTCCTTCTAATCTTGGAGTTACTTCCTCTTGAATAGGTGGCATAGTGGGTTCATCTGCTCGGACAGTCTTGGCAATTTCTTTGTCAAAAAGACTAGGTGCCATACCCCTGAAGGAGAACACAATTAATTACAAATAAATGTATTGCTAAATAATTTTGTTTTCTTTGTTTTTTAATGAGGAAACAGACTCACCATGGGCATTTCAGTGTTTTCTAATGAGGACACAGACTCACCTTCAGTATTTTGGTGTATTTTAATGAGGACACAGACTCACCTTCAGCATTTTGGTGTATTTTAATGAGGACACAGACTCACCTTCAGCATTTCAGTGTATTTTAATGAGGACACAGACTCACCTTCTGCATTTCAGTGTATTTTAATGAGGACACAGACTCACCATCAACATTTCAGTATTTTTTTAATGGAAACACTGAATCACCATGGGCATTTCAGTGTTTTTTAATGGAAACACTGACTCACCATGGACATTTCAGTGTTTTTTAATGGAAACACTGACTCACCATGG
>QKMX01100504.1:0-10803 GCA_003401595.1 Venustaconcha ellipsiformis | reverse complement strand
TGTTTTGTTAAAATATACAAAGCTTGTTGGCTTTCACTGGATTTCTGTCGACTTTGGCTAACGGCTAGTGTCATTTCCGTCTCCACCTCCTGGAGACTCGGAACTCAATTGACCTGGAAGTTCTCAGTTCCCTATAAAGCTTCCTGTTAAAACACAAGGACTGTGCAATACATCCTGTCATGAGATAACGGCTATTAAATTTTTTCGGTCACGCATCCATTCACATCAAGATACTCATGCGTTTTTGAATAGTAAACCAACCGTCATAATACAGCATGGTATTAATTGCACATACATCAATAAATTATGTCACATCAATATATATTTCTAATCCCGTTATACAAAACAATTTTTATAATAATCAGACGCAATCCTTACCTTACACTCATACAAAGTACACAAATATTGAAATATCCATGCTCTGATATACGCATATGTCCATAGTAACTAATCTAAAAATACTTCAATCAGATTACAAACTCAAAATTTAAGCATGCGTAAATTCTAACATTACGTGGTTTACCAAGAAGTAACCTAATTGCGATTTACAAAATTAATTCTGACCACATGCTAACAATCTACATAATTCTCTACGTAGGGTCAAGCCCAATTCTCAAATACGCATGTAAATGAAACACTACAAAGGTAATTCTACATACTAAAGATCCAAGTAATTAAGTATACATACTACACATAATTACAATTACGATGCCGTAATATTTTGCATAAATCGAGCAAATAACTTACTTACCTGTCAAGCCTTTGCTTACCTTATAATCTAACTCTACCGCCATATTATGAGTGTTTCTCTCAGAGAAACCCTATTTGTTCAACAATCTTCCCAGGCAACCTCTAATTGTTTTCTTATAGTTCTGAAAGTTATAATTAGGATCTATATTGCAATTACACCCTATATCTCAATTGCTATTGGATGTCATTGTGAACCGAACCAACCAAACTTATCAGTCAATGTCTCTCTCGCTATCTGTCAACGTGGGGACGGATGAGAATACGCCCCGCTCACCCCGCTGGCCTCCCTCTGATCTTAGGACTAATCAAAAACACTCAGTTGTGATAATTACAAGCCCTTGTCAAATGACACGAGCTGTCGCCTACGCCAACTCAAATTTCCGGTCCTCTAGTGGGTTACGGCCAACCTTGCGTAAGAGATTAACACTAGCCCGAGACAATATTAGACATCAAACACATGCGTTAATATCCTAGCTTATACATGACTTTACATCTGGGGCTTAGCAAACGTAACAGGACTTACAACATGAATGGGTTCTTCAATTGTTCACAAAGATAATGCTGTTATAATGTGTCTTCACGGCTGCACCATTTTATAATGAACATGACAGATAAGCAATAATATCACTGAAATTTCTTAACAAAATAATTCACGCTATATATTATTATATGCTCATAGTAACTTATCTTATTAGTGTGTTTCTTTTCCAGCAACATATTAATGTAATTCAGAATTTCGAATAAATCGACGTGTGAACTGTAACACCAACAATTATTTTAGCTTTTTACTGCTTTAAACATCAGCCTCCTCCGTACAAAACAGCGATTGAATGCAACTATTGCAAAATTCAAATGCAAAGTATGAATAAGGTATATTGACTAGATATGTCTAAGTAAACAAAAATATATTACAATTTTGGATTAAAGAAAACTATCAAAACTCACTGCAGTCTTTGAAGTTACACCTCAAATATTTATCTTCAAGTTGAAGCAAAAGGGAGCAGAGGTGGGTGGTGGTGTGCCTGGTTAATCTGAACTAAAAATAAATTTACATGAACACGGAAAAAAACTGAAAAAAGATTTCGAAGGAAGTTCAAAAGAAAACGTATTTGGTGTATATCTGTTTAATGGAGAATTCAAAGAGGGGAACAACACTGCAAACACCTCTAATTTACAACTTTTGAATCATTGACGTTTCATTGGCGTCAAATCGCCTGAGTGTGAGCAGAAATATGTATCAATGTTTCGCTAGATCTTAATAATAGTCTGTACCAAATAGTAACTGATTAAGTGAACTATTCTTCAAGCAAATATACTATATTATCTTTACTAAATTTACCACAAGCAGCGCCCGTACTCGAGATTATTGTCTATAAAGAAGAAAATTCGGACAGCAGAAATACGACTCGAACGCTAACCGTTATTTGATCTTTATTTACCCTGGCCCAAATATTTAACCCCTCTGACAACACTGATCTAATATTCGGTATGCGGATACCGAAAGGTATTATGGAAGACGCTCAGCTCATAATGTAAGACGAGATACTTCGTGACCTATTTATTGCCGTATTTTGTTCAAACATGGTAACTCCAAACATTTTCAATCTGTAAATAGGGTGAGATTATACTATCAATAATTATTGCATATTAGTTACTAATGCGAAATGTGACAGTCGACGAGCAAAACTTTTAGTAGACCTTGCATATCCAGGCTTTTCACAGGAACTACAAAATAAATAAATCACTTCTATAATCAAGGGATGTTATATTTTTTATTATCAGTTTCTTTAAAAACACAAAGAATAATACTGCTAATGAGAGAGATATTTTACTAGTTACAGCCACGTTTTAAGTTTTATTTTTATAAATTGATAAATTAAGTACTTAAAATAAATGTATACAAAAATAATCATTAACTAAATGTATTGAAAGAAAAAAAAAATAAAAAGCAAAACAAACTAAAAATGTGCATTTTGTCATGGTGCAAACGTTTGTAGAATAATTTCTGTAGGATAGTTTGACAGTGGATTCTGTTGTTGTCAGCGTGATTTGAAAACATTAAGACTGATATAAAAGATGTGTTCCCATAAGTTCAGTGATTAATAGTGAGAACAATGACAGCGCTGTGTCTATGTAGTTTTGAATGCGGAAATCAATAAAGCTACTCTCAAGAGAGCAAATAATAAGATATTAGAGATGAAAATAACGCTACCGCCGTTATCAATTAGTCTTCAGAGCGTGAATAAGTAGGCAATAATTAATTTAATGAAAAATAAAGCGGCTTGTCATTATATGAATGATGTATGTTGCTGGGGTACACAGTTATGAGATACATTAACGTGGAGTTATTATGCAGAGAATGCCTCGAAACTTTCTCAGATGTAAGTAAAGAAACGATCTAATTGTGATGTATACTTTAACACCTCGCAAATAGATAACTATTCAAGTAAAAATGCTGAACATATTCACGATATGAGTAGTTATATGATCGAAATCGGGGCAGACTTGGCACGCAGGATGTACACAGCAAATCATTTCTTAAATGTTTCCAAAGGGTTGAAATAAGAATAGGTGTATAGGGTCAGAAATGATAAAGTTACAAGTGGCCTCAATCTGGGAGTCATAATACCAGTGTAGAAATTGACCTGTGCAGACATAATAATGAGAAATCGCATGTTAAATTTACCTATAGGGTTAACAAAAGAAATGGTTTATACGGCGAAAGGGTTTATAGAGCGAAAATATTTATGTAGAGAGTTTTATGGGGCCGAAGGGTTTATAGCTTCCAATGTCATTGCAATGCTAAATTCTTTTACTGTCAACATAAACAAGCAAACAAAAAAGGAACACACACACACAGAAAAAACACATTTGAGTGAACATATCTCGCATCTCACTGATTTTCTTTTTTGCCCTAAAACGTCGTCTCACAGTGGGTCCATAGAGCAAGACTCCCTTGAGACACCTCAATTCTTCTTTCCAAATTGACGTGTCCGTTATCTTGGCGATAGAACACGAAGGTTTTACATCCTTCAGTCAGTTCGGGTAGAAGGTACATCCTCGATGTGTGTGTGTGTGTGTGTGTGTGTGTATGTGTCTGTGTAAATGCCTCTACGCTTGCTAACACGCCATTAAATCTTCATTTGATAACGTAGTATGGATCTTTATCGTAGTTGAGTACAGGTAAAACCATGAGAAGAATCGCTTGTATTTATAATCGAAGGTCAGATTGAAACTGATTGAAATATGCCACCAATCCAAAATCGCGTTACAAGCTACAGTCAGAGCTGGGAGTCTCTTTTCCAATCAGTCGAGTGTTGTGATTAATCGTCACATGCAGTATATACATGCGCCAGTCTTCCTCAATAGTGAATTGACATAGTTTTAGCTTGGTTAAACTAGGAAAACGATGTATTTGCGCAGGCCTGCTGTGCATAAGAGGAGTGACGGAATTACGGTTATGACGTCCACAGTCATGCTTCCAAAAGAGGATGATTTTAATTTAGTGGATTTTCTTTCGTCTTCGCAAGATTTTTTTCGGCACTAGTACCGTCACCTCTTTCTATAGCGTTTTTTCCTTAGAGGACTTTTAAACAAAGATAGAATGAAAAATAAGAAAATATTTTACAATAGCAGGAGAAGCGAATCAAACTTTTGACATTCAACAACAGTAAGAAGGGGTAAGAAGAGAAAGTCAAGAAGAGAAGAGAAAATTCGAAGGAGCAGGACAGAAGAATAACGGTGAAAAGCAAACTAGAAGACATTTTGACAGTTATAGGGTATATGTGACAAACATTTCAGACTTCTTTAACTCAGCCCAAGAGAAAGAGAACTTCAAGAGCCCAGTACTCTAACCCAACCATCATTACATCTAAGCTCAACATAACAGGGATGCCATCAGCAGTAGTGACTATTAAATAATCGACAATAGGAAGAAGCGAAGTAGGAAACAGTTGCAGTCGGGATTTAAGGCAGTTAAAGCTTATCATGTTAAGTCCAAGAGGTTGTCGGAAACAAACCTTCAGCTATCCTTTTCAGAACTTTCAACATCTCTATAAAATACACTTACTACTCAAAGACTGCCAAATTAATTGAACCTTAATCGCCTTTGCAACACGACTGAATGTCGTTTGTGTCTTTACCCACAGCATCTAAGTCCAAGAGAAAGAGACAGGTTTTCTTTCGGCTTATTCCATGTTGAAAACACAACGCAGAGTTCACCAAATATCATAAAAATCCATTTTTATTTCTTATTTCAATGTTTGTCTCTCCATCTGAATTTCTTAACTGGCTCATGATCTTTCTCCTCTCTACTTTCTTCTCGTATAATTTTCTTGCATTTATGCTACCGAAATTGGTTCCTGATCATTTTCAGAAGACATTTTCTCTTACTCCACTTGTTTATTTATTTTGGTTTTTACTTTTGGTACTATAAAAATCATTGTAATTTTTCATGATGATGATAACAAATGTCTTAACCTCTTTCTTCTTTTCTCCTTTCTTTCTTTTGACTACGTGGGCATTCTAGATCCCAATGTCTTTTCTCCTAATACATAAGAAGGAATTATTTTTACATTTTCCTCAATGGAAGAGTAGTCTATCGTTTTTATTTGTATTTTGATATGATGCTCCTTAAATATCTGATCGGAAGGTACTCTGGGTTGACTCTTCCATCTTTTTGATTAGGAACCGAGTGTACACTCACAGTAACACAGTAGCCTTATTTATAAACAACTTCTGCGTGTAAAACCTAGTAAAATTAAATTTTGCAATCAAGATAAAATGATCCCACTGTAATAGTGATAAAAAAATGAAAAAGCAAAGACCTAACACATCGCCTCACACAGCACAGGACTTGAAGGTTCAAATCTAAGGGATTAGTTCAGGGGCATGGACGGACGAGCGTCCCGAGGACAGGGTCATGACTTTTGCTAATGGCAATCCAAATATTACGGATGTCAATACCCAGACTGATGGGGACAAATGCATGCCATATTCATAGGATTGTCACTGAGTTATCGAGCGAGTCAAGTTGTACACTTTGACTTGCTGAAAGACGCTCGCCAGTCCGGGGAGGATCAAAACTTTCGTGTGACTGCTTTGGAGACACACAAAATTGTACGGTTACAAAACCACCAAATTGTCAATCGCCCCTTGGAAAATCTATCAAATCGTGTTCCTGAAACGGGTGCGGATTCCATACCACATCACTTTCAATACTGATCAGTATGAAAAGGGAACACATGCAAACCGACACTTTATTGTGACCATATACGCAGAGCTAGAATATAGACTCAAACGAGCGAGAGACTCGAGTTGTGTGACAAACGTGACTGCAATGCTGTTCCATGCGTTTATATCGCTGCTATACCCATGGACATCTCTGATACAACACGCTATGGCCTTTTATCGGCTACTAATATCATGTAAAGTTATTTTGTGCATGGACCACCCTACAGATGCGTAAGAAATATTGTGACGTATGTTTTTAATTCTTCTAGCGAAAGCGACGCCATTTATTACGGATCGACTTGCGTTTTTTTCTAGTTTTCGTTTTCGTAATCAACGTGATGATGTGTGTGTATCACCTTTAAGATATAATATATGCCCGAACAAACAACTGAACAAAATGCACCCGTCAAAGAAGAATAAACGTTTTCTGTGGCTTTGTTTGGTAACTTTGACTTTGCGTAAATATCGGAATGGGCTAACGACCAAACAATTAGCCAGAGTTGCATTTAACTACCTGGGAGAAGGGGATAAAGTTAAGTGTTTCAGTGGTGGTGTCTCACGTCGAGAATGGGAGCAAAAAGACTCGGTTGACCTGGAACATTCTAGATGCTCTCTGCACTGTCACAACCTTACTTTGGTTGGACCAAGGAAGTAATTTCATCTTCACAAATTCTCTACAAGAGAAAATTCGTGGTTTGCCTTTGGAACTAAGAGAACACATTTGCAAAGAGATTGTCAATCTAAAAGTGAGACTTAAAGATAATTGCATCCTTTACTGCAACAGTGTTTTAACAAGTGGTTCTGAATTTATAAGAGAATTGATTCTTTTGAAAGCGTTCAAATAGATATTGGCCAACTGTACAAGAATCGGAAAACGTTGGCTGTTACGACATCTACTTACAGAGTATCAATACTACACACAATTGTGATGAACGTGTGAGTTAGTGACAAAATATTTCGGTCATACACTGGAATAAAAGATGCCACTTGCAATACATATACATATTACCTCCAAAAAGAAAGATATTTCTGTAAATAACTAAGTAAATTCAGAATCGACCCGACTTTCGCAGAAGGAACTAAATGAGAGCATTCAGAACTTAGAAGTTTACAAACTCTTTTGCAATATCTTTTCCGTTGAAGTGTACGCGCCATGTACTTTGTTTGTTTAGTGACAGCATTCTGGGAATTCATTTGCTAGCAGTTTCATTGTGGACTATTTATCAACAATCCCTGTAAAGACCTTATGACCAATACACTTTAAATATAAACTAAAGACCCATTCTGTTAAAAGCGATGCGCTTTCTGATCAAATTTTTATACGTATGTGTGAGGAAAAGATTTGTGACCCTCTATCGAACTTTCCTATTAAAGAAGAAGTATCTGTAGCGTTTTTGTTCCAAATACACTGGAAAGATAATTCGTAGCTGGAAAACGTTTTGGGTTCTTTGCTTGGACGCGATAAGTGGCTGACTGTGTTTACAATTTGTGCGTAAGGTTCGAGGAAAGTGGACTTAAAAGAATATGAGAACATGACATTCAAGACCATGTTAGAAACAGTGACAGAAGAACCAGACAGTGCGGAAAACCAAGTTCAGGTCAGTACCTTCGATCACATTAACACGAATGAAGACCATTTTTGGACGAAGCAAACGAGGCTGTAAATAGAGTATTGAATCAAATAATATTTAAGCATCTAAAACTGTTAAGATCGATATCCATACAAATTAGCAACGTCTTGATATATTTTTTGAAGATATCATAACCCTGATCATTATTATTCTGTACTCAGTTGTGTTGATTTTTCGGTGGAATCATTACTATGGCTTCCATGAGAGTAATCAACAGCAATGAGAAATTCTTCAAGTATTTTGAAAACTATGTGCAGTTGAAGGAATTAATGAATTCGATATTTGTATACTTTGGTGGAGTGCAATATTTTGCGAAACAAAGCCTCTCCGTTACTGAAGGTCTTTCCTTTGAAATGGATTCTGATATGTCTGCAAATTATGAGGGTGGAAACACGTATCACGTTCATCGTGAATTTGTATATCCTCGCTACTCGACTTTTAGTAAGTTTTACTACGACAGTTTGAACGATAGGTACATAAAGTTGTTGGATACAATATTCCATTCTTTTTTTTTGAAAAGAAAAGCCACGATGTAACTGCATTTTTCAAGAACCATTGTCTTTCGACCTGTAAGTGATGTATCACGTGAAGCAAAGAGTCGCTAGACAACGTGGAGAGGGTTTAATAGAAAGGGTCAGATATGCTTTTCGTAAGGTGATCCCCATTTTAAAACCGATGATATCATGAGGATTGCACGCGTTGAATGATTCAGCTTTGACGAAAGGAAGCTAATTTCTCCAAAATGTCATCATCGACAGACAACATCTCTTCTTGAAAATAGGCAAGCATGTTTTTCTTCAAACTAGGAAAGAAATTTCGGCTCTCATAGGTACCCTATAAATTCACTGATTGTTGCTGGAAAAGGCATTGCTTCCTCTTCCACCCCAACACAAAGACAAAGCTGAAAGAGCTTTTAAGCATGTTCCCAGATTTACTAGGAAATGATGGACTGAGATCCTTACAAATGTTCCCAGTCAGATCTTGATCAGTTTACTATGCCACCTATAATGTTGACTATACAAGAATCACAATGGGATGAATTTTATCCCATATTGTCTTTGATCATCTCAACTCCTATCGAAGGACAGACTGAAGATTACATAGATATGAATAAATGATACATGTACATTAAAGTCAATGTTCTCAAAGTGGACAAAGCAATCTAGGGCGATGACAAAGTAGCTCCCTTCAAAAATTTCATTCATTCGGTGTTCAGCAAAATGGAATTTTTACTTAAATAACAAGCTACTAAGAGATTGTTCATTCATGATGATTCTTCAAGAATATAAATCAGTGTGTCCGTCAGTTGTACCATTCGTCCTCCATTGACAAGAAGAAACTATAGACATTGAAAGGACTGAAACGTTGCAGGAAGCGGTAGATGTCATTGTGCGTTTAGAACATCAAGAAAAAGTACATTTTCCATACAATTCTTGCGCATACCTTCAGGAGCGTCATACCTACATGTCTCGTTTTGATGACAGACCACAGCACTTGAACCTATATATAAGTTCTGACTGAAAAGAGCAAACTGTTCGAATAGGGGCTTGCCTTAAGAGCAATCTGTCCCAATGCAAATCATCCAATTACTCCTTCCACATAATCCAATGCAACTGGCGATATCTTCAATAAATCGATAGACTACATGAATAGGACTCAACGCAAAGGAGTTCGCTCTCTCGATAAAGCAACTAGCAGCCTCAGTCCCAACAACTGACGCAGTACGCGCCTTTGATAAGCTCTTGGATGTCAACCTTAAACACGAAAATAGGTAACCTCTATCGCGATTATCAAAGTATTTTGGAGACATATGGTGTTAAAGACTAATACGACATAGATGACAAAAACTTATATATTCTTGCATTATTGAACAGCTATGATCAGCTATGATTCGAGATCAACCGAAAATGAGTAATTCCAGTCGAAGTATAGGACAGGTAAAAAAATCTTCATACATCCATTTTGAAGATCTCAATGGTCTGAAGCAAGAACAAAGCGCAAAAAGGAAGAAAATAAAACAGTTCATCGCGAGCAATAACCATCTGCTAGCAAACGCATCTACAAAGATATATCAGCAAGTATCAAAGGCAATTAACTCAAAACTTCATTAAAACACTAGTAATAGCATAGTTACAACTTTACATTGCTACCGGGGCACCGAGTGACCGAGTGGTCTTAAGAGTTCACCGTTACGGATCACTTCAATTTCACTTCTGTCTGCTTGGGTTCGAGACTCAGGTACAGCCAATGTGGGTATAGGAGAACATTTCCCAATAGATTCTCGTGGGTCAGTGGTTCTTTCTGGGTTTCCCCAGGAGCGTCCTTAAACTGGCTGCCATGCAAAGCATATCTTGTCTTGAAAATGGCGTTAAACCTCACAACAACTACCTATACATTTGTGTGCTTCAATTTTAAATGAATGAATTAAATTTAAATATTAAGTGCAGTAACTGTTAATAATACTTGCTGTTACATATAAAATAAACAAAACGAACATGTAGAATACGTGACCGGTTTCGCTTTATTGCTTCATTAGATGGAATTCAAACTTAATTCCATATTATTACTTACGCCATTAAATATTATCTGTTTCTAAGTGATTGCAAATATAAACAATATGAAATAAACAAGATCTTACCATTGGAGTATATCAATCCGACATAACCAGTTCATTGATTGCAATACAAAGGCAGTAAACTTTTTATTGTATGCTCATTTT
Organism: Venustaconcha ellipsiformis; assembly: GCA_003401595.1. Classification (NCBI taxonomy): domain Eukaryota; kingdom Metazoa; phylum Mollusca; class Bivalvia; order Unionida; family Unionidae; genus Venustaconcha; species Venustaconcha ellipsiformis. Next base: position 471 of record QKMX01100504.1, on the reverse strand, counting down.
CTTATTTTACTCAATGCTTAAATATATAAGCAAAATGCAGTAAAAGAAACAAAGCATCTGAATTTATGCCATATTCCAAACTAAATACACTAGCGTAGCTGCAGCATTACATAACAACAGTTTTAATCGGCACGTAACTCTAGTTTCAAGTTGGACGAGTGCTAAACGTACGTTTCGCACGAAAAAGGCGTTTGGTCTACTTAAAATTGAAATTTTGAGTACTACTTTTAATCAATGTGCATTGCAACAACTTTTCCATTTGATCTTGAATGAATACGTTTTAGTTTTTTTGTCGATACGACGCAATTTCGTGACTATAGTCTGGATTCATCTACTTAAAATAATTTACATCGGATTCCAGAAGCGTCTGCCAATTTAACCGTATTGAAGTGTGTTGATATTGTCGTGCATATTTCTGTTTTCTGTCATTGAATGAGACAGATCATAATGTCGGAAAAATATGTCTTTCAA
>QKMX01100463.1:0-10842 GCA_003401595.1 Venustaconcha ellipsiformis | reverse complement strand
ATATACACACACACACATTTATTTCAAGTGGTTGGCTACAACACCTGTTTACAAGTCTTAGTGTTAAATATTAACAATAACACCAAAAGGAACAGCAAAGCCTTATATTATATGTCTAACCACTGCTTTGCCATGCAGAACAAAAACTATGGTGAACTTTGTATTGAAGTTTTCTAATAAGGTAATGATTTGTTACTGAAACAATATTATAAAACTTGCAAGTGTTCCAATAAACGGAAGTATTGCAAGCCACTCTATAACCTTGTGCTCAAGTGTACTTGAGAAACTCACCCTAAACAACAGCACTTAAACCACAGTCAGTAAAACACAAAATTTAGGTCATTGGACATTTTTGAGGAGCAGTGTTGAATGAAACCAGAAGCATCTACATATGAATATGCATGACTCTGAGGCTAACAAAGCCTGAATAGCAAGGGAAATGCAAAACTCAATCAAAGTCAATCAAGCATGAAATTTATAGGCGATGACATGTTTTCATGCAGTGGTCTTTTACTCACCAAGTTACATCTACATACCAAACTCTGGATCTAGCAATACCTGAGGCATTGACTTACTGGTAAACCCAAAAAGTTAACCAAAGTCAATTAATTTTAGGTCACAGTGATCTATTTTTGGTGCAATGAATTTGAACTTACCAAGATGAATCCAATGTTTACTCTTGGTCTTTTAGCACAATAAATTCCATCAAAAATGCATTATAAAAGGTGCAGGAAAAAGAACCATCTATGACTTTCACAAACTTGTGCTCTCTTTGCTATTCAACAAGTCCTCCAAGTTATCAAGAAGCTTTATTATAATACTGGCCATGTGACATGGTTCTCATTGATCAAGGTTATCTTATACTCTGACACGGCCCTCAGCAAACAAGTGTGACTAACTGTTCTGGTTTTAAAGAACACCATAGTTTAAATCTTCTTTCTATCCATTATACTTTATATTTTGAAGAGGCCAAATCCATGTTGCAAAGATGCACTCTAGTCAAGGTCCAGCAGGGCACTCATGAGATTAGTGCTTCTGACATTAAATATTAAAGGTTAAACTGTCACTAGTTACCGTCCTTGACAATTTCTTTTCACTGCAGATAAAAATGATTCTATGTTTCTATGCATATAGACTTAAATGTAAATATAAACTCGTACATACAGTGGGTATGTTTGGTATTTTTCATTCTAACATGTTTATGTAGTGATGTAGTGTTCAGTATTTGCGGGAAAAGGAAATGTCTGAATGATAGTGCATTGGGTTTCATTCATAAGTCTGTCTCTTGTTTTGACAAAAAATTAAAGGAATTACAGTTTTAGAAAATATTGATGGAACTGAAATCAACAAAGCTTGGGCTTCAGAAAAAAAAGTGATGGAAAGGCAAACTCTAAACAAGGAAAATAAGAGGCAAATGCAAAGAGAGATAAGAGAGAGAAATATAAATGCAAAAAGAGAGAGAGAAATACAAAGTGAGAAAGAAGGGAAAAATGCTGATGCATGAACAGGAAATTCCTAGTCTAACCCATAAAACTCACCTGCCTGGTCAATTAGGAGTCAATAAGACCTGTAGAGTTTTACTCATTTTATTGGCAGAAAATTAAAAGTGATGTTTCTGAATATGGCAGATCTTGTCACACTTGTCAAATGGTACTGAAAACCCAATCATAAGTTGCCAAAGGCTTATCTGCAACCTATTCCTGTATTTGATGGTCCATTTAGAAAAATAATGGTCAACAGTGTGGACAGTCCCTTACCTAGAACAGAGTGAGGCAAGCAATACTTGTTAACCATAATGTGTGCATCCACAAGATTTCCAGAGGTAATTTTTTAGAGGAATATTAAAATAAAATCATAGTAAAGCTTTTATATAGTTTTTAACACTTGTTGGCCTTCTCTAATTTGTCCCGTCAAATCAAGGTTCTAATTTTATGTTTAGAATTTTCTAACAAGTTATGCATGAATTAGACAAACAATAGTTTTAATCTTCTCCCTATCATCCTGAAAGTCAAAGGGCTTTGAAAAGCTTTCATCAAACTTTGAGGAACATGATTCGGTCATATTGCTTTGATACAGGAAAGGATTTGGATGAGGGTGTTCATTTGCTGTTGGCTGCTGTTATGGAATCAGTTCAAGAACCACCGAGTTTTAGCCCTTTTGAACTGGTTTTTGAACATGCTGTCTATAGACAATTGAAGTTATTAAAAGAGAGACTTCTTTCAAATGAAGATTCAAAAATTAATCATCTTGACTATATCTCTGATTTTAAATACCAATTGTCAAAACGTATGAAGTAGCATGAACTGATCTTCAATCTACTCAGTCAAAAATGAAATTAAGGTGTGACAGAAATACAAAGAAAAGGGGTTTTCAGTCCTGATTCTCATGGTCATTATACAATTGAAAAGATGGTAAATTACTTAAATGATATCATTAATACCCTTGGGAGGCAGAAACAACTTTGTCATAAAAATATGTTAAAGGAGTATTTTGGAAGAGAAAGTTCAGTTAATTAATCAATCAGTCTAATTGTACCTGTCCCACACAGTGAGGATATAAAATGATGGAATGCAATCTGTCTGTAGTGACTGACTAATCTTTAAAATTCAGAAATATTAAGTAATCTGGACCAGTTACTTTCACATCAACAAACACATAAATAGAGGGAAAAACAACATATGAATATGGGCACTTGTTTCCTGATGTTCCAGCACGAACAAATAAAATCTATAATGATGTTGAGATTATAGATTCTACACCAGTGAAACAGCATCCTTACAAGCTGAATTCTCTCAAGCAGGAATGTTGGAAAGAAATTCAGCATATAATGGAAAATGATTTCACAGAAGTAAAAGTAACTGCAGATCTGTATGTATTCTTGTGCCTTAGCTAGATTTTGTATGTGCACTGACTATACGAAAGTCAATGGTATTGCCAAAAGATTCATTTCCAATAGCAAGAATAGATAGCTGCATTGACAAAATTGGAAATGCAAAATATATGCATGTCACCAAGTTCGACCTTTAAAAAAGGACTGTGGCAAGTTCCACTCATGAAAAGATAAAAGAAATTTCTGCACTTGCAACTTCAGATGTACTTTATCAGTATGAAATGATGGCATTTGGAACGAAAAATTATCCATCAATATTCCAGAATTTAATGAAGATGGTAGCATCTGTTCATGACAATTGTGACACATACATTGATAATGTCATCATCATATGGAAAGATAACTTGAAAACCATTTGGAAATTCTTTAATCATCTCAAACAGATGCTGATCCAACAGTAAATTTAGATAAAAATGAGTTTTGCCCAGCTTGCATAACATTTTTTTGGACATGTATTGTGGGACACAGTCAAGTTAAACCTGTAGAAATTAGGGTCAAGGTTAACTATGCATTTGCAGTTCATAATATTGTATGTGTCTCTTAAATTTTAACTTTGTAACTTAGAGAAATAAATTATTTATCATTTTATTAAACATATTAGCTTCGCTTCTTTCTGTTATATAGTTTAAGACCTAGAGTTGCACGAAAAGTAGGACAGTTGTACCCTTTCCTAGATGGTGGGTATTCTGTCTGCAATCCACTTGACTTACATGCATAAAATGTTATGCAACTCTGCCACAACAGTGAAAATTCTGCCTTAACAGTTATGTCACTGTGTCATACTGGCAAGTGCATCTCAAATATCAGCCATTCTGCCTTGACAATTACATCATTGTTATAATGTTGATTCCACCTCATTGATAATATTGTTGGCTTTTCACCCTCAACAATTATGCCATTCAGTAGTACTGGCAATTCTGCCTCATAAATGTGATTTAGTCATACAGGCAATTCCACCTCATAGATAGTGCCATGACAATGATGTCATTCAGTACTAATGGCAATTCTGCCAAACAGATAATTCATGCTTCTCTACCATCTTATGGCAACTAACCTCAGCCAGAAGCTGAGACCCAAGGAATACCAAGATATATAAATACATGCTCTTTAATAATTAATTGTATAATATAGCTGTGTAATAAAATAATTTATGGACTACTTTATTATATCTCCTTATGATGTAATGTATCTTACATACAGTTCACCTGCCCATCATTCCATCTAGCTTCACCTAAGTATTGAGTGAATTGGTGGTTTCAGTTCTTAGCCCACCTGTCCATTATCCATCTATTTCACACTGTGGAAAACCACACTTGGTTTGCAGTTTAGTCCAGACCTTTGTTGATAGAACTAGGCATGATTGGCATGTGTAATGATAAACTGGATGTATTTATGTGTTGATTCTTTAAAACCAGACATTGTACTGATAATGACTAAGATGTTGGGTGCTACTGAGCATTTTGTTTTGTAAACTTGATGAGTGCATTTGCACTATATTTGTGTGAATTTAATCTGAGGGCTTGAGGCAAAATGTTCAGCTGTATCTTAAGTATTTGAGTAATACCTTGCAGTATTGTTTTTTTTTTCTATTCAATATCATACTTCAATTAAATCCAGTCTGATTTACAAGCCTGTATCAGTTTATTGTAGGTACATGTAAGAAGCTTAATGTCAATCAAAGAATAAGGGAGTAGATAGTATGACCATTCACTCTAAGGTATGGTGGTTCATACATGTTCCCTGCAGTCAGCTAATCAGTCTAAATAAGACTTTATGTTAACATGTTTCCATGTACCATGCTAATGATATTAGTGCTCTCCATCAATAAATATCAAAAAACTGCCACAAAAGTCAGCAACATTTTCTATATTTCCTGCAGGCCACATCATGGAATCAAGTAACACAAAATCATAAAAAATAAAAAAATAGATATTGTCACAACTGAATACTTTGGTCAATGATGGTTATAACAATTGATGGTAAATGAAATTACTATATTTCAAATGTAGTTAGTGGATGAAGGAAACAAACAAACTGTAATTAATTAGGACAATAATAGATAATTATCTAAGTCTGATATGGGTAATGAAAGTAACAGTAATGTTGAAGAAATTTTGATAATAATCCCAAATAAAAATATTTTGCTTAAAATTGTCTAAAATTAAAAATAAGATTTCATTTCTTTTCAACTACAGATATTTGAAAGAACCAACCCATAATGGAATTGTGTAACAGTCATGAGGAAATTGGTTCCATGTAGCAACCTGCGCATGCTCTCTGGCCTCTTATCTTGAATAAGAGCATATGAAAATTCCACAAAACTAGTATGACAATAATGTAAAGAATTTTAAAAAAAAACTGAAATGATGTAACAAGCAAGTAACATTCACAGCAAATTATTAAACAAAAACAGAACCCATGAAAGTGAAAAAGGTCCTGTAAATTCAACCCAGTTCTTGGAAGATGGCAAAAAAGACTATCATCATACCCAGCTTCATGACCATGACTTAAAATGCTTGAAAAACTGACCAACTAATAAATGCTGAAGTCAATCAAAATCAATGAAGCATAATTTTAGGTCATTACTTTCCCTATAATGGTGTTTTACTTGCCCAGACCATTCCATATTCATTTACTAAGCATGACTTGGGACAAACAATGCCTGAGAAATTGACCCAAGCACAAAACAAAACAAACATCAATGTAGCATGAAATTTAGGTCAGTGACCTATTCACCATAACACAAGTAAACACTAAATTACATGTTTTGAGGCCTGAAAATGCCTAAGAAATTCACCTAAATAAAAAACTTAATAATGGTGTGATGTAATGTATGAATGGACACAGAGGTGGATTGGTGGATGCATAGATAGAACAGGGTTCATGCACCAAATTGATTTTATTTTCAAAGTTTTCCTGTAGATTTTAAGGAGAAAATGAAACATTTCAGGAGTCATTTTTAAAGTCTGATACTTTGATTAACGATGAAATACTGCAGTTGATAGCATGTTTGCAAAAAATGTCTTAGTTACCATGCTCAACCTAGGCTACCAACATAATGTTATGATCATTGGAAAATCATTCACTGCAAAGTTGCATTGGAAAAATAACATAACATATTTTCCTTATCAAAGTGTTTAGTAAAGCTTTCGAATATTAAATTCCAGGACATTTTATTACAAAAAAAGTAATTTTCAAGGAGGTTTCCTTAATGTTTTGCTGAATTCAAATTCTGGTTGGATTCCATGACCTCCTTAAAAATTAGGACAGTGCAAAAACCAAGATAGATGGATCGATAGGTGTCGACACAAGGATAACCTGATTATGTCCTTTTTGTAGGGCATGAAAGTATAACAATATAGACTGGGAACAATGATGAAAAGAAAGTACATGTATGTAAATAGCAAAGTGTGTAATTGTGCTTTGTTCTAAAATAAATTTGCAAAATTTACATTTGTTTTCTTCCAAAGATTCAAGGTCATACAGGTAGCACAGTAATTGTTTTGTTTGGTTCTTTTTAAAACCTAATTCTATGGCAAAGATAAATGCAATGACTGGCGAAATTCTAATCATGAAATAGATATAACCATTTTAAACTCACGAATAATACCTGTATATAAACAGTCTGAATAAATACACAGCCACACAACTTTTACCCTTATCCTTTTTTTTTACTGTTGCTTTAATGAGACATGAGTACCTTGAACTACACATATTTCCAGCCTGTGTATTTTAGTCTTCTACACAGATCACTGAATTTTCTGTTTACAAACCAATTTCTTCTTTCAATCACAGTAACCTTGTCCTTTGAACTTGATCCCAATATCAACAGGCTTCTTCTTCACCACAAGTGCAAGCTATGCACAAAGTTTGGTAACTGTGGGCAGTGGAAAACCCAAGTTAATGTGCGGAAACAATATTTCTTTTCAGTCCACAGTGACTTTGACCTCTGACCTCTTCACTCAAAAGTCAATCAACTTCTTCATTATCCCAAGCATAGGTCATCCACAAATTTGGTAACTGCAGATGTTGGAGAACTGAAATAACTGCTGAAACAATTTTTCTTTCTTTCAGTCACAGTAACTTTAACCATCAACCTTTGTAGCTTGACCTTGATCAGGTTCTTCTATAATCCCAATTGTAATCCATCCATAAAGACTGGTAACAGTTGATGGAACACAGCTTACACTATTTGGCAGAGCAAAACTGGTAACAAGACAGATGGTTGGACAGTCAGACTGATGGACAACATAACAAAAACAGCTGTAACAATTCTGTTGAGCACCTTTTTTCATCAGTTTGTTTAAATCTAAATTGAGCTAAGCTATTTACATGTGTAAACATTGCAGCCTTAGCATGCACACTGGTTATCCAACAAATTTTAAACCTGTATGAAATTACAGGAGTCTGGGAGAGATTCTGTTCCCCTTCCCTCTTCTTCCTGTACAGATACACTAAAATTGTTCATCCAACTGTTGAGATACAGCCTTTTACACTATTATTTTACATTCCAAATTAGTTTTTGGGGGTTATTTATTATGAGCATGGGAAAGATCTTATTGTGGGGGTAGAGCTTTTCTAGCATCCAGTGAGGAAGCTGTGTTGGCCTAGTAAGGTATATCAGATTCTTCCCTAGTGGTAGTGACATAGCCATCCTGACCCAAAGGGTGAAGTACATATTGCCATTGCATATGCATACACACATACACATGTGCACAAAAGTGCATTTAGTGGATGCCATGTGTAATGAATGTGTTATTATAAATAAGATGATTTCTTACTTTCATCAATTGAGGAAATTTTTCATTATTTATTCCACCACGTATTGAGAGTTATTAAAATTACTAAGCAATTGCATAATTATGACTTTTATTTAAAAATTTCCTTTTGCCCTTATCAAGCACACTTGTGGGTTATTGATGTGAATCTTTTCTGATGCACGATGAGCATTTTGGCTTAATTTTGGGGCAACTCTTTCTGCGGTGGACTCGCATATTGTACTGCACACACTAATGTGAGACAACCAATGATTATTGTGCATCTCTTGAAACGTACAATCAACACCTGGTTACTTAATTTCAGAGGTTTTTTTTCTTTCTTCAGAATTCCTAATATTTATTGTGGTGGACCCAGATGCAATGGATCGCTATTCTACCACACACACTTGAGACTGCCAAAGACTGGTACCAAATAATCACTAAATAAGATGGATAAAACCAGATTTGGGAATATTACATGTTCTTAAAAAATAAAATAATCATGTTAATTTAAATTACAATAAAATTGAATCTATGTTTTGGTGAGAAAAGACTGCCATGTTTTAACATTTTGATTCAAAAGACTCAAATATGTAGTTAATTTTCATTTTTATCTTTTAAAAAGTAATACAATAAAAGGATCTACTTTAGTGCAAAACTTGATTTGCTGAAGTAATGACAATTTTAGCAGTTCTTTGTCACATATCTATAATTTTTAACTGAAAAGCTGACTGAAGGCCTGACCTAACATTACATTTTCTATGATGCAGTTTACTTGATTGAAAAGCTGATTTGTAGTTCACATTTTTCAAAATGCAAAGTTTTCATTTTCCTATCCAAAGGAGAAAATTTTCCAGCATTATGTGCAATTATTCAAAATTGTTTCAGTCAGCTTTTAAGTTTAACATAACTGTTTATATAAAACAACGATGTTCATCAATAACAAAGCCTGATTGTTAACCAAATACTGGAAAAAAAAAACAAGAGTCCATTGATGAGACTAATGCTCTACCAGCCTAAGAGAATTTCACAAATTCTAAAGTCTGTTTCTTCTAGCATTCATTATTTTTACTGGTACCATTCATTTTTTTTACTGCTACCATTCATTTTTTTTACTGCTACCATTCATTATTTTTACTGCTTAGTACTGAAACCATCTCAGACATTTATGAGTACATGTACTGCAACAAACCATATTTGGCAACAAATATATTTTCATAAATATTCAAGTAAACATGTTCGCAAGATATCGCATGATATATGTTAAGTACAATACAAAATTCTTTGACACTGCCTTTAAACTTGAACCTGATATGATCATGGATAGACAAGAACATTGTGATTGGGGTTGTATACCCTGACCCTGTGTAATTGTCACTGTGTGAAATTGTAGGGCTGAGTCTGGAGATCACTGACTAATGGATCTTAATGACCTCAACCTGTGGTCAAGATATTCATTCTTAAAACTTAAAGTCCAGAAACCATTATACCCACATCAGACTTTGCACACTTCTGACTTTTCAACCAAGGCCTTTCACATTTGCTGTAACACAAAAGTTACAACATACTCTGCAAACCATTTTTCAGTCACAATCACCCTAACCTGTGACTTCTTCCATACCATTCCATATGTACCTCCACAAATTTCGGATGAGGTATATGGTACAGAATTAAAATCTTTATCTAAATACCAATTTTTTTTCTTATTGTCACACAGCCTTAGCTTTCATCTTTCAAACCCAAAACCAACTAACCAACAGTAAGTCACATACTTTGGTGAAAGAGCATGATCAGGAAATAAAATTCTAGTGCAGAAGCCATTATTCTTCCTTCAGCAAGTGACCCTAACCTTTGATCTCCATACCACAAGTGCAAGACTTCTACAAGCTTGGTCTAGATGTGTTATGTATAAGTAATATACTCCTGAGCAAACTATTTTTCTCTTTTCAGTCAGTGTCACCTTAACTTTGGTTCCAAAAATTTGTGTGGTTCTTCCATACCGTAAAAGCAAGAGGACCACAAGTTTGGTCCAGATATGTGATATAGCACAATATAGTAAAAGTCAAATAGGTCACGCATGTGCATTTACTCATCTTAAATTAAATATAAATTATTGTTTTAAAATTTAGCACTAATTTTTTGTAACCAAAGTCTATACATTCAGTCCTGATTACAGAATGATCTGTGCCTTAATGTCATGAAGAAAGTTCTGGAAAAATATTATCAACTGCTGTAAACTTTTACAATGTTGGCCAGGTACTAAACTGGGTTTAAAAAAAACAGAGCTGGTAAAATCTAATCATCACAATACAAGTTACTGGTAGTAGGAATTAGTTTATCAGCATGTGTAGCTTTTGCTGTGACATCACAGTGTGGGACATTTTTTTTTCAATCAGGATTATACCGGATCACACCTTTATGTTGATCTCATCCAAAAATACCCACATATACATTTACATTGATTTTGCCATATGTACTTCTTGGGGCATGTAAATAATGACATTCCAACAAATAATGGATCAATGATGTGAATAACTGTTATTTAAAGGTATGCATAATCAAATTTTAAAAAATTTACATGCATTATTGAAACAGTTGGTGTTGAATGCCTACATGACCTTTATGACTTTTACCATAGTTATAGTGTGTAAACCATTTTTTATATTTAAAGTCTGTGACCATGGCCTTTGACCTTTGACCCTCAAAATAGGCTTCTTCCTTGCTCCAAGGGCAAGCCATTGGCAGTTCAGTAACTGAATAAAAATATCAGTTGTATCAATATAGATGGAAATGAATTTCTAACAACACAGTATGCTGACAATACTATATGGTTTCTGGATATAGAGAAAATAAAAGCAATATTCACAGGAAACTTGAAAAACAATGTCATTTGTGAATAAAGCATAATTTATGTTGGGTGGATGGCTCCGTCATTTTACAAGGAATTATTTTCAAAAGATTTAATTCCAATGATGTATTTTAATTATGATGGTCAACTAAATGAAATCAAACAATTTATGACTCAGTGGTGAAAGAGAATTCTCGCCCCTTTTGTGGAAAATTATTGTGGTAAAATAACTCGCCCCTTTTGTGGAAAATTATTGTGGTAAAATAACTCGCCCCTTTTGTGGAAAATTATTGTGGTAAAATAACTTGCTTTCTTAAAATAAAAATATTCTTGACAAGTTTATCAAA